>JAAWVA010000030.1:34804748-34871078 GCA_015227895.2 Colaptes auratus
AGGGGCTGTGCTCAAGCCTGGGCTTTGTGCTGCAGAACCCAGAGCCAGAGTTTGCTCTCCTGCACTTTGCCTTTGCCTGCTGCAATCACAGCCTCTCCTGAGCTGCTCTAACCCGTCCCTGGGGAGGCTTTGGCAGTAAACAAGCCTCAGTGGGGCCAATCAATGCTCAAGGTACTTTGTCTTTTGCTTCTTGCTTCTTGCACAGTTCTTCACTCTTCTCTCAGTACCTGAGGTTCATGGAATGATCCCCAAGTGCCATAAGGAGCTCTTTGTGTCTTTGTTGTTGCCTTCCAGATTTCAAAGTGCACCTCACAAAGCTCAGGTTTTGAGGTAAACTATTGATTGTTTCTCAGATGAGGGCAGAGGTGACAGCAGCATCCACCAAGCCAGAATGATGCAGGCTGTCTGCTCAGGAGGTCTGGACTGGGAGGAGAAGCTGTCCTTTGAGGGCTGACATGGAGTGGACAACTTTGCTCCTCACCCTCCCCACCTCCCCCTTGCTGTCCCTGCCCACCTGGGCCTTCCATCCCTGCTCCTTGCATCAGACTTCTCCACTGCTCTCTGCAGCTGGAGCTCACAGCTCCATGGCACAAGCTGCCCCCTGCTCTCCTTAGAGAACTGCCTGCACACAGCCACAGAAGAATTGTTGCTCTTTGGAAGCTAAGCAAAACCAAAGTTGAGAAAGTTGCCTCAGCAACCAGGCTCTGGAACCATCTGCTCAGCACAAGCTGTCTCTCAGCAGCTTGCCTGTCCACAAGGATGAGGCAAAGCCAACAAGTTGTGCCATGGCTGTGATTTCTCAGCCAGTCAAGAGTTCTTGAGAGAAGCAGAGGAAAAGGTTGGATGAGGAAAAGGTTGGAAAAGAGTGGATGAGGACAAGGCTGACCCTGACTGCAAGGGATCCTGAATTCAAATCTCTTTCTATGGCTGTGCCTGGAGAGAAGCACCAAGCACACAGACACAGGGACAGAGCTGGCTGCCTCCAGTGCAACATAGAGCCCCCCAACATGGTGACAGCCAAGGTGTCTGTCCAAAGACACAGAGAGGTGAAGAGGTTGCTGGCAGAGAGGTTCCCCTGGAGTTTAGTTTCCTTCTGCTGGATCTCATGGCAAACACTCCCAAAGCTTCAACATTCTCAGAGGATGAGAACTGAGCATGGAGAAGTCTGACTTGGTGCTGGCCCTTGGTGAGGTTGTGTCTGAGAGATGTCTGAGTGGGGGAGATGCTGGATACAGCTGCTGGGATCCAGGGGAGCTCCAAGGCTCTGGCTTTAGGGTCAATGTTTGAGACGGGGAGAGCATTGACTTCCATCAGGTGTTTCTCTGATCTGGAGAACCTTGGATGCTGAATCATCCTGGGATCTTTTGCCACTTGCACAGACCCTGAAGGTTTTGACTGTCAGAGTTTTCTGTCACCTCCCTGTTGGCTGTGATCCAAGCACAGATGCACTGAGCTGGCAGGAGGGACAAACCCCCAAGCATAGGGAGGGAAATGCAAGGCTGGGAGAGCCCTGGTCAGGGCTGAGCATTCCCTGCAGGTCAATCATTCTCTGAATCCTTTGCTTCTCTCTGCCGGGGCATATCCTTCTCTTCTCTCCATCAGCCCTGCTCCTTTGTGCTGGGGAGGAGCAAAGTTTGCAGATCTGCTCCTTGGAACAGGCCAGAAGGTAAACAACCCAACTTTGGCACAGCAGCAAGATCCCAGGATCCAGCTGACCGCTGAGTGCCTCCCAACCCTCTCCAACCCTCCTCCCAAACCACACTTCACCACTTGTGGAGCTTTGAGGGTCATTGGCTGTGATGGGAATGTAGGAGTTCACCTGCCTGAGCCCCAGGTGGTCAGGTATCAGTTGCATGGCCAGAGGGGAATGGTTGGGATGGCTATGTCCTGGGGTGTCCCCCCCATCAGCACTACAACCAGATGACTCAGCACAGGAGTCAGGGTTCTGATCTCTCCATTGCAAGGAGTCACACACAGTGTCCTTACTTCTCAGTCCCTTGGTCCCCAAGGATTTGCCCAAGAGCACAGGGGTGACCATTCCTCTCAGCAGCATGGCCTCCCAGAAGGCCCTGGACAAGATCTGGGAGGAGAAAAATAGATAAAGAATAGTTTGGAGGAACCAAAGCTCTGCCTTGAGGAATAGTAGAAGAGGTTGATGGAGACATGAATGAGGACAGCAAGGATCAAGTGTATGAGGATTAGGAGGAGGATGCCAATAATGATGTGGAGGACAAAGGGGATGATGTGGAAGAAGAGGAGGATGATATGGAATAGGAGAAGAATAAAGAGAAGGAGGAGGAAGATGAAGAGGAGGAAGATAGGAAACCCATATATCGCCCTCTGTGTCACCCAAGCAGCCACATCAGTGCCCTGAGGGTGGGCAAAGCTCCCACCCAGCTGCTGGAGCTGCTGAAGCCCCACTGCCCCCGGCCCAGTGCCCAGCCCTCTGTCAGTGGTGACTACGGCAACAGGTTCACCCTCAGCTCCAACCTCAGCCGGCACTGCTGCGTCCACAGCCAGAAGCAGCTGCAACTCTGAGCTGCCTGAGGCCAGAGCTGCACTCAGATTGCCACCCTCAGCCAGCACCGCTGCACCCACACCGGTGCCAGCGCTTTACCTGCACAGGCTGCAGCAAGGGCTTCATCCGCAGCTTCTCCCTCACCTGGCATAGTCACCCCCACGCCGGTGACCAGCATGCCCAGGGGACACAGCAATACACCGACCCCGGCACTGCCAGGCCAAACGTGACCCCCCTAGGGGGGGACCTTCTCCAGCATCTTGAACTGCAGTCTCCTCTTTTACACCTTCTTTCCTCAGCAGCAAATGTGCCCCTGCCCTTCTCTGCACCAGCCAGTGCTGAGGAGAGGAATGGCAGTGCTGAGTCAGCACAGCTGGCAGCAAGACTGCAGCTGGGTTGGGATTGGCTCTTTGCTCCTGAAACACTTTGGGTTTCCTAGAGGTAAAAGGAAACCTCATCCCAAGGCTAATGCCTAATTAGAATGGAAACCCCAACCCTAATAAAGTATTGTCTGGTTGGTTTTCTTGGACATTTCTTTCCCAAAAGGCCACTTTGGGGGGCATTTTTTCCCAGGGCCAGGGCTGGAGCCATGTGCTCAGTTCAGGGAGGTGTTCTTGAGGGGTCTGGGGAGAGTCTTGAAGGTCAAGTGAGGAAATCAAAATAACTCATGTAGCCATTGAACAGGATTCTTTCATAACCTGCATGGACACGGAATGGATCACTCCAAAGCTTACACGTGCTTGTCCTGGAGGCACAAGTCTGAACATGCCCAAACACAAACCTCCTTGCACCCTTCCCTGTAGGGCTGGGGTGTCAGCACACAAAAACTAGACCAAGGGCAGGGGCTGGCAAGTGTGCAAAGCTGGACAGGCCCAGGCTTGTCTAGGCAGGTCCTGTGGTCAAGGGAAACAAAGTGCACAGTTTGCAGCTGTTCCTGACCAGCTGCCACGCTTATGGACTCCCTGTGCAGCTTCCCATGGTTGGGCAAACTTTATTCTCTAGGTTTCATAGTTTCATAGTTTCATAGTTTCAGTTAGGGTTGGAAGGGACCACAGGGATCATCTAGTTCCAACCCCCCTGCCATGGGCAGGGACACCCCACACTAGATCAGGCTGACAGAGCCTCATCCAGCCTGGTCTTAAAACACCTCAAGGGACAGGGCCTCAACCACCTCCCTGGACAACCATTCCAGGCCTTCACCACCTCATGGTGAAGAACTCCTCCTCATGTCCAGCCTGAATCTTCCACCTCCAGCTTCATCCATTCCCCAGTCCTATCACTCCCTGATAGTCTGAAAAGTCCCTCCCCAGCCTTCTTGTAGGCCCCCTTCAGATACTGGAAGGCCACAATGAGGTCACCTCGGAGCCTTCTCTTCTCCAGACTGAACAGCCCCAACTCCTTCAGTCTGTCCTCATAGGAGAGGTGCTCCAGCCCTCTGATCATCCTCGTGGCCCTTCTCTGGACACACTCCAGTACCTCCAGATCCCTCTTGTAATAGGGGCTCCAGAACTGGAGGCAGTACTCCAGGTGGGGTCTCACCAGAGCTGAGTAGAGGGGGAGAATCACCTCCCTTGCCCTGCTGGCCACACTTCTCCTGATGCAGCCCAGGATCTGATTTGCTTTCCGGGCTGCAAGTGCACATTGAGAGCTCAGGCTGAACTCTCTTGTTCCTCTCTCTCTTTCTCTTCTGCCATTGGCCATTATTGTCTTCAGCACCTTATTAATCCAAGCCAGGAGGGTAAACAACTCTCCCTTGTTGTACCAAGAAGCCCTGGGGTTCCCCAGAGCCTATTTTGTCCATATGAACCCGGAACACACAGTAGCTGCAACTGGTGAATGCTGCTGGACTGGAAAGCAGCCTCTGCATGCCTGCTGCCCGAGTCTGCAGCCAGAAAGATGCTCTGCTCCACCTGTGACACCTGAGGTGGTGGTGCAAGCTGGGGAGTTGTGGTGAGATAAATGAGAACCTTCATCCCACCCTAGCACTGCAGAAACTGTCAACTGCTTGCCTAGCTGGCAAGCTGCCCTGCGAGCCCATGAGCCACAAGCCGCTCCTCAGCCCCAACAATTCCTCTCCAGGGGGAGACTGCTCTCCCCTCCACACACACACTCTGCACTGCTCCTTTCTGAACACCATATTTCTTGCTTTGTTCCACTTGTGCAGGCTGCACTCTGTGCTTTGGAGCATAATTGCAGTGTCCAAAAAGGTCCCAGGTGGCAGTGCCACCTTTGGCAGCCATAGATTCCCCTTGCCAGCTCTGTGCCAGCCGCCTCTGTAGCAGCCATAGATTCCCCTTGCAGGTAAACTGCCCTTGAGGCATTAACTCTTTCTTAAGCTGAATCAATGTTTAAAAGATTCTAGCTTGATTCAACTGTTAAAGTTGTATTGAATGTGCATGTTGTGAAATACATTAACCACAACCAAACAGCTGTACCTGTGTGGGTGGTATCACAGTATCACCTTAGAGGTTGGAAGGGACCTCAAGAGACCATCAGGTCTGACCCCCCTGCCAAAGCAGGATCACTCAGGGTAGTCCACACAGGAGTGTACCCAGGTGGGTTTGAAAGTCTCCAGAGAAGGAAACTCCACCAGCTCTCTGGGCAGCCTGTTCTAGTGCTCTGTCACCTGCACTGCAGAGAAGTGCTCCTCATGTTGAGGTGAAATCTTCTTGTTCAAGCTTGAACCTGTTGCTTCTTACCTTAGATTGGCCCCCTCCACTTGACACCCACCCCTCAGATATTTATACACATTGATGAGATTTCATATTAATACATTGATTTAAATGATTTTTATTTTATTAAAGAATTAATATATTTTTATTAATATCTTTGAAGAAATATTAATAATTGATAACAGTGCTGAACAAGGTTAACCATATGCCTCATATAGTGTTAGTAATACAGATGCATTAGAATGATAACAACTTCTTTGAAGAGCTAAAATCCTTCCATTCCTTGCTCTTTGCTGCCATCTGCTGTCCTTGTGTCAACATTGTAGTCACTGTGTCATCCTCTTGTATTTTTCCTGTGGTCTTCTGCCAATCCCCAGGACTGTTCTCATCTTGTTACTGAGGCCCAGGTGTGTGAGACCCCATCCTGTTTTCCAGACTCAGCCTTACCTCTCTCTTTGATGTCTGGGGCTGTGGTCTGCTGCCTTCTGTCCTTTCACTCTACCAAGCTCAGTGGTTCCTTTATTGATGGCTGAAGGCTACTCTAATGAGTGGGAAAGTTTCTAACAGTTAGTGAGGAGTTAATGAGTCTCCTTCCTTCAGCTGTCCTGCTGAGAGTGCTGGCAGGGCTCAGGTGAGGGCCAGCTCTGAGGGGCAGGGGTTGCGTTGGGGCTAGGTTGAGGCCAGGGTTAAGGTCAAAGGACCAATGCTTAACAAAGGGTAAAGGCTGGGGCCAAGATGAACAATGGGGCAGAGTCAGGGTCAGGAGTGGTTTTGGGAGAGGATGAGCTGTAAGGGGTGAGGTACAGGGAGGCTTTCAACTCCACTGTGTTAGAGCAGGGGACTGAGTAGAGAGGATGGGAGGGGCCCAGTCTGTATTGTGAGGTGTGGTATTTTCAATGCAGACCCCAGTAAGACTCCCCCACTGCAGGGGGCTGGGCAGGGAGAGAGGGAGACACTTCCCTTCCTATGAGCCCACCAAGAGTGGGTTAGACATTCCACCTTCCAAATGTCAGGGTCCAGGACAAGAGATTAAATTTCTTGATGTGATGAAGAGGTTATTAATTTATGAATGTGAATTATGAGTTATATAAATATTAATTTGTATTAATTATTAAATATATCACTAACAATGAGTCACTATTTTATATCCATATTCTAGTGCACAATTGTGAAATACATCCCAGAAGTGGTTCAATATTTATAATTTGGACTCAATTAGAATATTTGCAGAATTAATGTCTATTAATATAACTCAGGCTGCAATTCCACCGCTTGGCCACCAGGTGGAGACTCGATGAGACGCTGGCAGCTGCTTAACTCTATACAGAGGTATTGCAATACATCAGAGGCTGGAAGTAGAAATGTGCTGCTAGGCACAGGTGCTTTGAAGTGAACATCAGTGAGTGGGAAGCAGGTGGAAGATTCACTGTGTCCTTTGTTAGTAGCAAGGTTAGGTTCTGGCAGGCTGCTGTCGCCAGGGCTGGCTCCTGGGCTGGTCTGGACAGTGACAATGGAGGCAACCTTCTCCCTCCCGTGGCAATGGAGAGAGGATGGAACGTAGGCTAGCCTGTAGGCAGGCTCCCTTTGCAGGACTCAGGTGGCTCCCTCCGGATGGCAGGGAGTGGACCTACGGTGTCAGCCCAGCAGGGCCGGTAGGGCTGGTCCTGGGACAGGGTTGGCCCTCGTGACAATGATCTTTGGGGCTGGTGAGGATGACCCAGGGGATAAAGCACAGCTGCGCAGAGTGTCAACTTCCCCTTTGTTGGCTTGAAGGAGCAGGCAGGAGCCTCTTGGAGCAGTCCTGGCTTTGGAGCACAGGGCATGAACGGTGCTCTGGATCCCCTGGGGTTCACAGGGCACAGAGCAGCAGAAGCGGCGACTCCTCTCCTCATCCCACAATGGCAGGGTCATGTGGGCAGTGCTGCTCCTGCTTTCTGAGCTGACACACACAGGGTTGTGCAGCTCCTCAGCCTGCTGCTTCAGGCTGAGGCAGATGTTTGCACTGCCGGCCTCAGCTAAGTCCCTTCCCTGGCAATTGGGCAGATCTTACCCTCGGGGCTCCAGTCCCCTTGAAGGCACGTTGGGCTCTTCTGACCGGTGAGGCTGGCAATACAATGCTGCAGCTTCTCAGGCTCTCAGCGTTGGTCTCTGCTCTGGAGATACTCTCAGGGCTGAGGCTCAACAGGCCTGCTCAGATGCTGGCTTCTCCTTGCCTTGCAGAGGCCACTCATTTGCTTGCATCTAGGAGAGAGAAGACTTAATAGCAATGAGCATATGGCAAAGGCTATGGCAGGAGCTTAGCAGCTCTGGCAAGAAGAGAGGATGAAGATGGATGTTAGGAAGAAGTTCTTCACAGAAAAAGGGATTTGCCCATGGAATGTGCAGCCCAGGGAGGTGGTAGAGTCACCATCACTGGAGGTGTTTAGGAAGAGACTGGATGTGGCACTTGGTGCCATGGTTTAGTTGATTAGATGGTGTTGGGTGATAGGTTGGACTGGATGATCTCAAAGGTCTTTCCAACCTGGTCTATTCTATTCTATTCTATTCTATCCTATCCTATCCTATCCTATCCTATCCTATCCTATCCTATCCTATCCTATCCTATCTATAGTTTCATAGTTCATAGTTTCAGTCAGGGTGGAAGGGACCACAAGGATCATCTAGTTCAACCCCCTGCCATGGGCAGGGACACCCCACACTAGATCAGGCTGGCCAGAGCCTCATCCAGCCTGGTCTTAAACACCTCCAGGGACGGGCCTCAACCACCTCCTCGACAACCCATTCCAGGGCTTCACCACTCTCATGGGGAAGAACTTCCTCCTCACATCCAGCCTGAATCTCCCCATCTCCAGCTTCATTCCATTCCCCTAGTCCTATCACTACCTGATAGCCTGAAAAGTCCCTCCCCAGCCTTCTTGTAGGCCCCCTTCAGATCCTGGAAGGCCACAATGAGGTCACCTCGGAGCCTTCTCTTCTCCAGACTGAACAGCCCCAACTCCTTCAGTCTGTCCTCACAGGAGAGGTGCTCCAGCCCTCTGATCATCCTCGTGGCCCTTCTCTGGACACCTTCCAGCACCTCCAGATCCCTCTTGGAATAGGGGCTCCCGAACTGGAGGCAGTACTCCAGGTGGGGTCTCACCAGAGCTGAGTAGAGGGGGAGAATCCCCTCCCTTGACCTGCTGGCCACACTTCTCCTGATGCAGCCCAGGATCTGATTGGCTGATTGCCTCGACCCAGATGCAGGACCCTGCATTTGGTCTTGTTGAAGCTCATGAGGTTGGCTTGTGCCCACCTCTCCAGCCTGTCCAGGTCCCTCTGGCTGGCATCCCTTCCCTCCAGCGTGTCTGCTGCACCACACAGCTTGGTGTCATCAGCAAACTTGCTGAGGGTGCACTTGATGCCACTGTCCATGTCACCCACAAAGATGTTGAACAAGACTGGTCCCAGGACTGATCCTGAGGGACTCCGCTTGTCCCTGGCCTCCACTGGGACATGGACCATTGACAGCCACTCTTTGGGTGCGGCCATCAAGCCAGTTCTTTATCCATCTGGTGGTCCATCCATCAAACCCGTGTGTCACCAGGTAGGAGACCAGGATGTGGTGTGGGACAGTGTCAAAGGCTTTGCTCAGGTCCAGGTAAAACGACATCAGTTGCTCGCCCTCATCTATTCATGCTGTCACTCTTCATAGAAGGCCACCAGGTTGGTCAGGCAGGATTTGCCTTGGCAAAGCCATGCTGACTGCTCCCAATCACCTCTTCACTACTCTTCTGAGTCAGTAGTGCCTCCAGGAGGATCTGCTCCATGATCTTTCCGGGCACAGAGGTGAGACTGACTGGCCTGGAGTTCCCTGGTTCCTCCTTCTTACCCTTTTTGAAAATGGGAGCAATGTTTGCCCTTTTCCAGCCTGTGGGGACTGCCCCAGGCTGCCATGACTTTTGGAATATAATAGAGAGGGGCTTAGCAACCTCCTCTGCCAGTTCTCTCAGCACCCGTGGGTGTATCCCGTCGGGTCCCATGGACTTGAACACTTTCAGGTCTTCAGGTGATCACAACCTGAGCTTTCACTTACCATGGGCAGTTATTCCTCCCCGTCCCTGGCATCGTCTGCCATGACTCCAGGAGTGTGGCTGGAGGCCCTTGCAGTGAAGACTGAGGTAAAGAAGTTATTGAGTACCTCAGCTTTTTCCACATCACTTGTGACCAATTCACCAGTTTCCTTTCTGAGGGGGCCCACACCTTCCCTACTCATCTTCCTGCCATTAATATACCTGTAGAAATTCTTAGTGCTCCCTTTGACCTCCCTGGCTAGCTTCACCACAGCATCCTCCTCATGTCCAGTCTGGGCTTCTCCCGCTCCACTTTGTGACTTTATTTCTTTCTCATGCTGCTCTTCACCAGTCAGGGAATCTTCTCATGTCTTCAAGCCCTCTCATGCTGCTCTTCCACTCTTCTCATTCTCCACACCACTGGGCTCAGGGGCATCAGCCACTACCTAGTGGTCATATGTCAGATGCCTTCAAATCCCTGGTCAAAGGACAGTGGATTTAAACTGAATGAAGGGAGAGCTAGATCAGATAGAAGGAGGAAATATTTTACAGTGAGGGTGGCAGGACACTGGAAAAGGTTACCCAGAAAAAGGGAGAAGAGAAGGTTCTGAGGAGACCTTCTTGTGACCTTCCACTATCTGAAGGGGGCTACAAGAAAGCTGGGGAGGGACTTTTCGGTGTCAGGGAGTGACTGGGGGGGAATGGAACAAAAGTAGAACTGAGTAGATTCAGACTGGATGTTAGGAAGAAGTTCTTCCCCATTAGAGTTGTGAGACACTGGCACAGGTTGCCCAGGGAGGGGGTGGAAGCCTCATCCCTGGAGGTTTTGAAGGCCAGGCTGGATGTGACTGAGTAACCTGCTCTAGTCTGAGGCACTGGGAGGGCCTCACTGCCTCTTTCCAGTCCCAGGAAGGCTGGGGACTGTCAGGCCCTTGTCCTCCACTCAGCATCACAAACCCTACAGGGATGCTAAAGGAAGGCTGGAGAGGGACTTTTCATGAGGGTGTCTGGTGACAGGGCAGGAGGGAAAGGTTTGAAGGTAAGGAAAAGGAGGTTTAGACTGGGCCTTAGGAAGAAGTTCTTCAGTATGAGGCTTGTGGGACTCTGGAATAGGCTGCCCAGGTAGGATGCCCTCTCCTGAGGGTGTTGAAGGCCAGGCTGGATGAGGCCTTGAGCAGCTGAGTCTATAGGAGAAGCATCCTTGCCTATGGCAGGGAGGTTGGAGCAGATGAGCTCTGAGGTCCCTTCCAACCTAGGCCCTGCTATGCTGCCATGAAACCCACCCCCCACCCCCATTGCACCTGAAGAGCCTTGACCCACACATGAGGGGCAGGATCTGCCTACCCAGAGCCAGAGTTTGCTCTCCTGCACTTTGCCTTTGCCTGCTGCAATCACAGCCTCTCCTGAGCTGCTCTAACGAGTCCCTGGGGAGGCTTTGGCAGTAACAAGCCTCAGTGGGGCCAATCAGTGTTTCAAGGTACTTTGTCTTTTGCTTCTTGCTTCTTGCACAGTTTCTTCACTCTTCTCTCAGTACCTGAGGTTCATGGAATGATCCCCAGGTGCCCTGAGGAGCTCTTTGTGTCTTTGTTGTTTACTTCCAGATTTCAAAGTGCACCTCACAAAGTTCTGGTTTTGAGGGTAAACTATTTGATTCTTTCTCAGATGAGGGCAGAGGTGACAGCAGCCTCCACCAAGCCAGAATGATGCAGGCTGTCTGCTCAGGAGGTCTGGACTGGGAGGAGAAGCTGTCCTTTGAGGGCTGACATGGAGTGGACAACTTTGCTCCTCACCCTCCCCAACCTCCCCATTGCTGTCCCTGCCCACCTGGGCCTTCCATCCCTGCTCCTTGCATCAGACTTCTCCACTGCTCTCTGCAGCTGGAGCTCACAGCTCCATGGCACCAGCTGCCTCCTGCTCTCCTTAGAGAGCTGCCTGCACACAGCCAGAGAATTGTTGCTCTTTGGAAGCAAAACAAAGGCTGAGAAAATTGCCTCAGCAATCCAAGGCCTCTGGAACCATCTGCTCAGCACACAGTGTTGTACACAGTGTCCATACTTTTTAGTTACTTGGTCCCCAAGAATTTGCCCAAGAGCACAGGGTGATAAGGAGAGCAAGGATGAAGTACATGAGAATTAGGAGGAGGAGGAAGAAAATAATTAGGAGTAGGAGAAAGAAAATAATTATGAGGACAAAGGGGATGATGTGGCAGAAGTGGAAGATGATATGGAATAGGAGAAGAATGATGAGAAGGAGGAGGAAGATGAAGAGGAGAAAGAGGGCAAACCCATATCAACCCCACTGTGCCACCCAAGCAGCCACATCAGTGCCCTGAGTGGGGGAAAAATCTTCCCACCTATCTTGGAGCTGGTAAAGCCCCACTGCCCCCAGCGCAGTGCACAGCCCTCTGTCTGTGGGGACTATGGCAACAGATTTACCCTCAGCTCCAACCTCATCCGGCACTGCTGCGTCCACAGCCAGTAGCAGCTGCACCTCTGAGCTGCCTAAGGCAAGAGCTTCACTCAGATGTCCACCCTCAGCCAGCACCGCTGCACCTACACTGGTGCTAGGCCTGTCCCTGCACAGGCTGCAGCAAGGGATCAGGCACAGCTCCTCCCTCACCTGGCATATTCACCCCCATGCCGGCGGCCAGTGGGCACCAGGGGACACAGAAATACACCGACCCCGGCACTGTCAGGCCAAATGTGACCCCCCCTTGGGCCGCCTTTTCCAGCTCTACCAAGCTCAATGATTCCTTTATTGATGGCTGAAGGCTACTCTAATGAGTGGGAAAGTTTCTAACAGTTAGTGAGAAGTTAATGAGTCTCCTTCCTTCAGCAGTCCTGCTGAGAGTGCTGGGCAGGGCTCAGGTGAGGGCCAGCTCTGAGGGGCAGGGGTTGTGTTGGGGCTAGGTTGAGGCCTGGGGTTATGGTCAAAGGACAAATGTCAAGGGTAAAGGCTGAGGCCAAGATGAGCAATGGGGGCAGAGTCAGGGTGAGGGGTGGGTTTGGGAGGGGATGAGCTGTAAGAGGTGAGGTGCAGGAGGGGTTCATCTCCACTGTGTTAGAGCAGGGGACTGAGTAGAGAGGATGGGAGGGGCCCAGTCTGTATTGTGAGGTGTGGTATTTTCAAGGCAGACCCCAGTAAGTCTCTCCCACTGTAGGGAACTGGGAGGGGAGAGAGGGAGACACTTCCCTTCTTATGAGCCCACCAAGAGTGGGTTAGACATTCCACCTTCCAAATGTCAAGGTCCAGGACAAGAGATTAATTTTCTTGGTGTGATGAAGAGATTTTTAATTTATGAACATGAAATATGAGTTATAAAAATATTAATTTGTATTAATTATTAAATATACAATAACCAATGAGTCACTATTTTATATCCATATTCTAGTGCTCGACGGTTAAATACATCCCAGAAGTGGTTCAATATTTATAATTTGGATCAATTCGAATATTTGCAGAATTAATTTCTATAATATAACTCAGGCTGCAATTCCACTGTTTGTCCACCACGTGGCGACTCGATGAGATGCTGGCAGCTGCTTAACTATATACAGAGGTATGACCGTGCATCAGAGGCTGGAAGTAGAAATGTGCTGCTAGACACAGGTGCTTTAAACTGAGCATCAGTGAGTTTGAAGCAGGTGGAAGATTCACTGTGTCCTTTGTTTGTAGCAAGGTTAGGTTCTGGCAGGCTGCTGTCACCAGGGCTGGCTCCTGGGTTGGTCTGGACAGCGATGGTGGAGGTAGACTTCTCCTTCCTGTGGCAATGGAGAGGGGATGGAATGTAGGCTAGCCAGGAGGCAGGCTCTGTTTGCAGGACTGAGGCAGCTCCCTCTGGACAGCAGGGAGTGGTCCTGCAGGCTTGGCCTGGCAGGGCTGGTAGGGCTGGTTCCAGGACAGGGTCGGCCCTCATGGCAGTGACCTTCAGGGCCAGTGAGGATGGCCCTGGGGAAGTGCAGCTGTGTGGAGCAGTGACTTCCCTGTTGCTTGGCTCAAAGGAGCAGGCAGGACACATTGGAGCAGTCTGGCTTTGCAGCACAGGGCATGAACGGTGCTCTGGATTCCCCTGGGGTTCACAGGGCACAGAGCGGCAGAAGCGGCAACTCCTCTTCTCTCCCACAATGGCAGGGTCATGTGGGCAGTGCTGCTCCTGCTTTCTGAGCTGACACACACAGGGTTGTGCAGCTCCTCAGTCTGCTGCTTCAGGCTGAGGCAGATGTTGTCACTGCTGGACTCAGGTAAGTCCCTTCCTGGCAACTGGGCAGATCTTACCCTCAGGGGTGCAGTCCTCTTGAAGGCACGTTAGGCTCTTCCGACTGGTGAGGCTGGCAACATAATTCTGTAGCTTCTCAGGCTCTCAGCATTGGTCTCTCCTCAGGAGATCCTCTCAGGGCTAAGGCTCAACAGGCCTGCCCGGCTGCTGGCTTCTCCTCATCGTGGGAAGGCCACTAGTTTGCTTGCATATGTGAGAGAGACTTAATAGCAATGAGCTCAATGGCAGAGGCTATGGCATGAGCTCAGTCTCTAGCAAGGAGAGAGAACACAGTGAAAGAGGGCAACGTATTTACAAGCTGGGCTAATACTGATAGGTTCCTGGAGGCTGGATGTGGCCAATGGGTACTCTCGTAAACAACCGGCTGCAGCCTATGGGAGGCGTGAAGCTGGAATTATGCCATGCTTGGCATCAGCACCAGCATCCCATGCCATGGGGTGTGCAGGGGTCTGTACCACTGGGCCTTTTGGACCCCTCATGAAAGAGGGGGAACTTGTCCATGTGCTGGGACAAGTTTCAGTATCTGGGCATAATGTGCCTTCACCACAGCAGACCCAGTCTGTACTGGGAGAGCTCAGAGAGGTTCATTTTGTACCTGGAGCAGGCCCCAGTCTGAACTGGGAGGGCATCTGGGGATCAGTTTGCAGGGATGGGTCCTGGTCTGTGTTGGGATGGAATCAGGGTTCCAGGAGATGCACTTTGTCCTGGGATGAGACTCAGACTGTGCTGGGAGATGGCAATGGGATCCCATTTGGACCATGAGAAGTCCAGAGTCTAGATAGGTCCAGGAGGTGGACAGGAAAGTGCAATCTTTTGTTGTTTCATTCCCATGAGCCCTGCATCTCTATACAAATGGACATTTCTCTTTGCTCTTCTCTTTTCCTCCCTCTCTGCTCCTGGGATGTTCACAGAGCTTCAATGGGGTTTGGTGCAGGGGAGTGAGGCCAGGCTCGGCCATGGCAATGCTGCCAGGTGGAGCCTGGAGTGGCCTGGTCTGGCTCAGCTGGGAGCTAGCAAGCAGAATTTGGAGCTGCATCACTCAGCTATGGGGCAGGGCCAAAGAGACATGGTGCAGGAGGGGCATTTGCAGCCTGGGTGTTTGGCTCTGTTTGGAGGAAGGCTGTGGGAAGCTTTGGCCTGAGGAGGTGTTTGGAGAGCCTCTGCTGAGGTGGACTCTGGATTTGTGTCTTTTCTATGCTCTGTACTGTAGGATGGAGCTATGAAGAGTACTTTCATTTACACTTCCATTCTCTCCAATCCTGTGTGGAAGGCTTTCTTGAACAGCTTTAGAGAAGGGTTGCAGAGCAGCTGTCCCATTCCTTAAACCCAAGACAGCAGCCTAGGAAGGAGCTGGAGCTGCTTCAGAAGTGATGGGGACAGAAGCAGCTCTCCTCTCAGCACCCAGCTTGCCTGTGCTGCACTGGGCGTTCAGAGGAACTTTCCCTCTCCACATCATGAGCCCAGCACTACAGGCAGTGAGTGAGCAGCACTGATTACACAGTGAGCTGGACTGGGGAAACCAAAGCAGCCAGGGATTCTGGGAGAGATTCTGGATTGGCTAGAGGGCAGATTTTGGAGCATGGCCTGAGGAAGTGGTTGGTGCCCAGGAGGCAGCACCATACAAGGAGTTATCTGAGGAGGAAAGGCCTCATGCTCTGGTGACTGATGGATCCTGTTGGGTGGTAGGAAACCATTGGGAGTGGGAGCTGCTGTATGGAGTCCAACACAACAAGTTGCTGAGGCCACTGAAGGAAAAGGTGAATGGAGGCAATATGCATCAGTGAAAGCATCCAACTGGCTCTAGAGATTGCTGAGAGAGATAAAACTGTCTAGGACTTCATCTTTACACAGATTCTTGGATGCTGGCAGTGGAAGAAGATCAATTGGCAAGGCAGGGGGAAGTCCATCTGGGCAGCTTCATTGTGGTAGGACCTTGCTGTTCAGGTGGGAAACATAGCTCTGAAGGTAAGCCATGGGGATGCTCACGTGCCTAGGAGCTGTGCTCCTGAAGAACACCAAAAGAATGAGCAGGTACAGAAGGTTGCCAGAATGGATGTAGCCCAGGTGGATCTGCAATGGGATCATAAAGGTGAACTGTTTGTAGCTTGATGGGCACATGAAACATCAGGACATCTAGGCAGGGATGCTATGCAGAGGTGGGCTCCTGACTGAGAGGGGGAGCTGACCATGGAAGCCATCTCACAAGTCACACATGACTCTGGTGAGGCCTGGCAGATTGACTCTATTGGGCCAGTGGCATGAACTCACCAGGGCAAGTGCCACATCCTCACCATGGTAGAGGCAAGAGACCAAAACCTCCACAAAGAGCAGCTTCCAAGGTTCAGAGTGGAGATGAAAACAAAGAGGGGATTGGATGTGGCACTTGGTGCCATGGTCTAGTCATGGGGTCTGTGGTGACAGGTTGGACTCAATGATCTTTGAGGTCTCTTCCAACCTTGGCAATACTGTGATACTGAAATGTCCCTCAAAGGGCAGAGCTGCTATGCATGAGGCCATCCAGAGGAGTCAGGAAACGACAGGGAAAGCTGAGACACCTAAGGCAAGAGATGGAAATGGCAGGGGGAGAGCTGGGTGGGGAAGCAAGATCGGTGTCAGCAGCCTGAAGGAAAAGAGCTGCAGGCATGGGACAGTGTAGGAGAGGCTGCAGTAGGGATGGCCAAGGGCTCTGGCAAGGATGAGAGGCCCAACAGGACCAAGGTCTTTGTGTCCTTGGCTCTGGTAGTTGCCTCTGCCACCAAGGCCTGGGAGGAGAAACTTTGCTTTGAGGCTTTGAGGTTCTACTATTGCAAGGGCAGTGGTCAGGGCTTGGTCTTTCTGCTTCCTACACCAAAGGCAAGTTATTCTCCCCTGCACTTTGCCTTTGTCTCCCTGCAATCCTGGCCTCTAACAAGCTGCTCTAAGGAGTCCCTGGGGAGCCTTTGTCAGGAACAAGCCTCAGTGAGGCCAATCAGTGCTTCAAGGGACTTTGGAGTTTTCTCCTGACTTGGACTTGTTGAGAAGCTTCTTGGCAGTACCTTGGCAGAGTCTCCTGGCAGTACCTAAGGATGATGGAATCAGCCCCAAATACTCCATGGGGCTCATTAAATACTGCTGAACCTCTCATTATTGCCAAGGTTTCTGCAGCTAATTTGGAGAGGTTTTTATTGCACAAAGCATCTGATTTTTAAAGGTACCTTTCATTCCTTTTCAGCAGGAGTTGTCTCTTTGCAAGCAAACCACAGCAAAACCTGACAAGGTCCTACCCTGATCACTGCTCATCCTCACTCCCACTGCCCCCAGCAGAGCTCTAAGCCACAGGTGAGGGACAGGATCTGCCCTGCCAGGGGTTTGCTCAGCAGCAGAGCCACCTTGAGATGCTTGTCCTGACCTGTCAGGACTGCCTCAGTTCTCCTTCTCCTTCTGCTTTAACCAGACCCTGGGGACCCTTTCCCAGTATGCTTCACTGGGACCCATTAAGAGTAGAAGAAACTTCAGAGTTGGAATCTGACTTTGACTTCTGGAGAGGTTTCATCAGCTTCCTCTCAGTCCCTGAGGTTTACAGGGCAACAAAAGCCACCAGAGGAGTTATTAAAACACCTGGGGCTGGTCCACTGCTGCCCTATTGGGCTGGACTCCTGGGCTGGAAGGAGCTGCTGGCAAGCAGGCAGCACCACAGAGAGACAGCTCTGGCCAGGAGCAGCTCCTCTGCACAGCACAGCAGGGCTGAGGACACTGCCAGAGGATCTCAGGGAGATGAGGAAGGCAGAGAGAGCTTCATGGTATCCAGGACTGGGAGGATGACTGACAGCAAACTGGAGAAGTCACTGCAGTCACTGACACAGTGAAGCTGTGAGTGCAGGACACTGCAGCTGTAGCTCCTGGAGGCATCTCCATCTCGGCAGCTGATGCTCAGCTGAAGGCTCCTGGAGTGTGCACACAGAAGGAGGACCAAAGCCCTTCAGTTCCATCCTGTGAGCAGCAGTGAGCAGAGCTGGGGAAGGAGAAGCCTTCACTCCCATCCCCTCTGCCTTTCTCTCTTCTCTTCACTGTCTCTGCAGCACTGCAGGCCTGCTCCCTGTTCCTCCACCTCTCCATGGGTGTGGTGATTTTAGGCAATGCCTTTCAAATTTAGTTACAGATTTTGAGCAGAAAAGGAGAAACAAAATAAATAGATCACTCTTGGGTGTGAAAAGGAAAAGAAAAGATTCTTCTAAACAAATTCATTGGATAAATCTCTGGAATCAGAGGAGCTGTACCATAACAATTCTCTCTATTCTCTTCTAATCTCAGCTGTTTTGCTTTGCTGGGGAGAGATCACCTGCTTTGGCTGGCCTTGGCTAAGTCTAACCCACTGCTTTTTTCTCTCTCCACTCCTCCTTTCTCTCTTGGAACAGGGGGGTAGGGGATAGGAGCAGAGGAACAGCTTCCCTGGTCTCTGACCAGGGGTGATTTGTGTCATTTGCTAATTGTAAATACCTGTCTAATATTGTCACTCCTGTATGTTATGTACCTGTTCATTGCATTCCATTGTAGAGTGTAGCTCTTGCTTGTCAATACAGCTTCATTTGCTTCTAACTGAGCTGCTCTGGCAAAGCTAATGCTGGGGGAAATTTCAACCCACCACAATGGGACTCTTGTTCCCTGGGATTGGGCTGTTGGTCACTTTCTGTTCTGACACCAGAGGAATTTTCATGGCACAATTGTGTGTCACTGCTGCATTTGAAGCTGTGATGAACTCTGCCATGGGTTGGTAGTGATGGGACTGAGCTGATCCATTCCTCATGCAGCTCAGGGGCAAGGGTTACAATGAGGCTGAGAGAAGTGTGCCCTAACTTGTCACTGCCTTTTCCTCCTTGCACAGGTCTCCATGGCCAGAGGCAGCAGATGGCCAACAGCAGCTCCATCACCCACTTCCTCCTCCTGCCATTCCCAGGCACAAGGCAGCTGCAGCTGCTGCACTTCTGCCTCTTCCTGGCCGTCTACCTGGCTGCCCTGCTGGGCAATGGCCTCATCATCACCACCATAGCCTGGGACCACCACCTCCACACCCCCATGTACTTCTTCCTCCTCAACCTCGCACTCCTGGACCTGGGTGCTATCTCCACCACTGTGCCCAAATCCATGTCCAATTCCCTGAGGGACACCAGGGACATTTCCTATGCAGGATGTGTTTCTCAGGTCTTTCTCTTTCCCTTTTTCATGTCAGCAGAGTATTTTCTCCTCACCACCATGTCCTACGATCGCTACGTTGCCATCTGCAGACCCTTGCACTATGAGACCCTCCTGGGCAGCAGAGTTTGTCTCCACCTGGCAGCAGCTGCCTGGGGCTGTGGCTTTCTCTATGCTCTGCTGCACACAGCCAATACATTTTCCCTGCCCCTCTGTCAGGGCAATGCTCTGCACCAGTTCTTCTGTGAAATCCCCCAGATCCTCAAGCTCTCCTGCAAACCATCCTACCTCAGGGAGGTTTGGCTTATTGTGGCCAGTGCCTGTTTAGTCTTTGTCTGTTTTGTGCTGATTGTGGTGTCCTATGTGCAGATCTTCAGGGCAGTGCTGAGGATCCCCTCTCAGCAGGGACGCCACAAAGCCTTTGCCACCTGCCTCCCTCACCTGGCTGTCGTCTCTCTGTTTCTCATCACTGGCTTCTTTGCCAACCTGAAGCCCTCCTCCATCTCTTCCCCATCCCTGGATCTGGTGGTTTCAGTTCTGTACTCAGTGGTGCCTCCAGCAGTCAACCCTCTCATCTACAGCCTGAGGAACCAGGAGCTGAAGGCTACCCTGAGCCAACTGATCCCTGGATGCTTTCAGAAGCAATAAACTCTTTGTCTTCTCCTGCAGAGCAGTTCTGATGTCACTCAGTGTACCCTCAGCCTGGCTTCTCTACTTTTTTGGAGGTGGTAATATTTTCCTATTTATAATTTTGTCATTCCTTTTCTAATTCATTCTCTGCTTTCCTGACCAGCAGTTTGTACAGCAGGACTTCTGCTCTTTGTTTGGTTAAAGAAATAAAGGACCTTTCTTTAACATCCTGTTTTCCTGAGATCCTCCCTCCAAGCTTTCTCTGGAGCTTCAGGACAGGTCCTGTGTCCAGAGTTTTGGGATAGAAGAGTTCCTGCACAACATCACTGCCTGGAATCACCAGCACCTGGAATTTCCGGGCTGTTCCCTTCCCACTTCTAGCCTCTTCTGTGTCAGTGCAAGGCCTGAGTGCTGTGGCAGCTTGGTTCTGTTGCATGCTAGTCCTGCGAGCACAGGCAGGGACAGGCTGTGGTGGTTTGGGCTGGGTGCCCTCTGCTATGTGGTGTGCTTCCTGTGTCCAGAAGTCCAGCCCAGTGGGCAGACACAAGAAACCAGGTATCTCCTACCATAATCCTACGGGTTGGACTCATTGATCTTCGAGGTCTCTTCCAACCTTAGTGATACTGTGATACTGTGATACTGTAATCCTTTGCACCCCTATAAAATCCAGTGCGGGGGTCTGGCACTTCCTCTTTCTTCCCCTCACCGGCACCTGGTAACTGGGGGAGACATCTCCTGGCCTTGGGCCTGGCTAGGCCCAAGGCTGGGGGATGGGTGGTCTCAGGTCTGGCCAGCTGAAACTAGCGTGGCAGTGGGAAAGATGGAGCCCTGGGGGTCTTGGGTGCACCCTCAGGTGGGGATGCGATGTTTCTGGGTCTGCTTTGGGGTTTCTTTTGTCACTGCTTCTGGCTCTCTGTGCACATTCACTGCTTTCCATTTAAACTTAACATCACTTTTGCAATCTGTTTGTCTGAGTCGTTATTTCTGCCCGTGGTGGGGAGGGGGGCTGCCTCAACCCCCTACACAGGCCATGGGAACTACTCTGACTGAGCTGGCCCCCAAGAGCAGTTCCACAAAGACAGATGATCTGCTCAGGGCAGAGTCTGAAGGCTTAGGGCTTCATCCAAAGTTTCTCTCCAGAGCAGGCCCAAGGAAGTGTCCCAGGGATGCAAACAACAGGGAGCAGCTCAAGTGTGAGTGCGCAGGGCTGGGGCACACAGCAGTGTCCTGACATGGACAGGCCTCCTGTCAGAGGCCTGAGGGAGCAGCAGAGCAGGCTCTGATCTCTGCCTGTGTTCTCTGCCCACCCTGGGGAAGCTGTCCCAGGGCAATCATCCTGGATGAGCCTCTCACTACCAGCATTTCCAGCACTGGTCTCTCACCTCAGCTTGGAGAGGTTCTTTTGTCCCTCCATGGGGAGGACAGAGAATGAAGAGGTCAGCAGTGCCTGCTGGCATTGTGCAGATGAGATGTTGCATGGACACCATGTGCATGAGGTGAGGAGAACCCGAGTGAGCACAAACACCATCAGCTGTGGCTGGGGTACCAAGGCACTGGAGGTGTGGGGAGCCTCCCAGCCTCTGGCAGGGGCAGCAGGAGGCCAGGGACACTCTGAGTGCTGCAGTGCAGAGCCTGTGTGAGTCATGGGGAAAGACTGTCTGAACATCCTGAGGTGCAGGAGGTGTTCACAATGCCTGGCAGAGCCCTGACACTGGATGTAGTCTACCTTGACCTTAGTAATGCTTTTGACACTGTCTCCCACTGTCTCTCCTTGTGAGAAAGCTCAGGAAGTTTGGGATGGAAGAGCAGAGAGTGAGGTGGATCAGGAACTGGTTACAAAATAGAGTCCAAAGAGTGGTGGTCAATGGTGCCAGGTCCAGCTGGAGAGCTGTGACCAGTAGAGTCCCTCAGGGATCAGTGCTGGGTCCTGTCCTGTTCAACATCTGCATCAATGACATTGATGAGGGCACAGACAAACAGAGTCTGCTCAACAATTTTGCTTACAATACCAAACTGGGAGGCTTGGCTGAGACCCCTGAAGGCTGTGCAACCATTTCAGAGACTTGGACAGACTGAGAGCTGGGCAGAGAGGAACCAAATGAGGTTCAACAAGGATGAGAGCAGAGTCCTGCTCCTGGGGAGGAAGAATAAACTGCAGCAGGACAGGCTGGGAGGTGATCTGCTGGAGAGCAGCCCCAAGGAGAAGGAGCTGGGAGTGCTGGTGGGCAGCAAGTTCTGCATGGGACAGCAATGTGCCCTGGGGGCCAGGAAGGCCAATGGGGTGCTGGGGTGCATTAGGAGGAGTGTGTCCACCACATCCAGGGAGGCTCTCCTTCCCCTCTACTCTGCTCTGGTGAGGCTCCACCTGGCATATTGCATCCAGTTCTGGGCTCCCCCAGTTCAAGAGAGACAAGGATCTGCTGGAGAGAGTCCAAGGGAGGCCTTCCAGCATGATGAAGGGACTGCAGCACTGCCTGGAGAGGAGAGGCTGAGAGCCCTGGGGCTGTTTGGTCTGGAGAGGAGAAGACTGAGAGGAGATTTAATAAATGTTTATAAATATCTGAGGCCTGGTGGTCAGGAAGGAAGGGACAGGGACAGGCTCTGCTCATTGGCACCCTGGGATAGGACAAAGGGCAACGGCTATAAACTCCAGCACAGGAGGTTCCACCTCAACAGGAGGAGGAATTTCTTCACTGTGAGGGTCACAGAGCACTGGAACAGGCTGCCCAAAGGAGTTGTGGAGTCTCCTTCTCTGGAGACTTTCCAGATCCATCTTGCACTAGATTCTACAGTCCTGGTCTGGCAGGAGGTTGGACTTCTTTTGGAGGCTCCTTCCACCCCCCAACATCATGTGATCCTGAGTCATTTCTGTGTGTGACTGCAGCACAAACCTCAGTGCCCCAGGGAGATTGCTCTCAGGTGTCCTGCACAGGCTCATTGCAAATGTTCTGGCTCCTTGGAAAAGGCATCTTCAGGAAGGCCAAGAAGGAGGCTGGGGCAAACTCCAGGCTGGTCACCCTCAGCACAGTTGTGGTGCTGGGTCAAAAGAGATAGGTCAGACACTCCTGCAGCCATCTGCAGGCCTTTGCAGGACAAGAGAGAGATCATCAAACTTGTCTGGGTAGGGGCAAGAAGGGGATGTTTTGTGCCTGGACCTTAACCAGGCCCTTGCCATGGTCTTCCATGGTCTCTGTAGAGCCAGACTGGGGACAGCAGGACTGAAGGAATGGATGAGGTGTTGGGTGGGAAGGTGAAATGGTGGATCAAGCCCAAAAGTCACCCGGTAGAGTCCTCCTGGCTGCCACTTCCCTGTGGCTTCCCTCAGGGTAAGCCCTTGGACCAGCACTGTGCAATCTCTTCATCTGCTCCCTGCACCTTCTGAGCCAGGGCCTCTGCAGCTCCCTTGGGGATAAGGCCAAACTGGGCACAGGCCTTGAGGGACCTCATCTGCTTACCCCTGCCCTGAGCAGGGTCATTGGCCAAGATGATGTGCAGGGACCTCTTCCACAGATCACCAGGACAGAGCCAGCAGCTCCTCTGAGGAAGGTTTCTCCACTCAGACCCTTGGTAGGAAATCTGCCAGATGGACTGGATGAAACTTTGATCTGCTCAGGCTCTGGCCACAGGGAGGCTGATGGTTGGGTGTGGGATCATGTGGTCAGTTGTGTCTCAGGAGCTCATCATTCAGTAGGAAGCCAATGTCGTGCCCACGGCTCATGATCCCTGCATCTCTGGCAGCAGATTTTAGAGGGGACAGCAGCGGCTGGCGGGGCTTCCGTCTCACCGAGCAGCCCGTCTGCTCTTGGGCCCTCACCCGGTGGCAGCCAGCCGCACGCGCCGCCGCACTTTGTCTAGTTTTAATGCCCAGTAGGTGCTGTGGCCAGGGGCAGCATGGCTGTGACTCAAAGCAAAAACTCCTTACAAAAATCAGTGTTGACCCAGACTGAGGTAGAACACAAGCAGGTAGCTGTCCAGGTATCTGGCTGCAGTGAGAGCTGGAGCCTGGCTCTTGAGATGCAGGGTAGTGGGAGCAACTCTTGCATTAGGTGTGAGCAGATTGGCTATCTGCTCAACCTGGTGGCCAGACTGAAGGATGAGGTTGCTAGACTTAGCTCTGTAAGGCAATGTAGAAAAGAGACGAACCAGAATAGGAAAGAGATGAACCAGAGTAAGCAGGCTCCTCAGGCTCCCCCAGCAGAGGCTGATTATCCAAAAAGCAGAGGGGAATGGATGCAGGTTCCTCTCTAAATTAAAACCTCCTTGCCTCCCCTCACCTTCCCCACTGCCCTTGGAAAGAAGGTATGGGGCACTAGAGATCGAGGGTGAGGTGATACTGATGCCAGAGGACACAGCATCTGGGGTTTTCCCTAGGCAAAGCAGCCTAAGGTTAAACAGCCTAAGGCAAAGCAGCCTAAGGTTAAACAGCCTTCCCCTGGCATCAGGACTTGCTCCCTCAAAAAAAAGAGGAGGGTAATTGTTATTGGTGATTCCCTCCTGAGGGGAACAGAGGGTCCCATATGTCAGCCAGACCCTTCTCATAGGGAAGTTTGTTGCCTTCCAGGAGCCCAAGTTAGAGATGTTACCAGAAGGCTGCCCAGTCTGGTACAGCCCTCTGACTACTATCCCGTAATAGTTATGCAGTTAGGGAATGATGATGTTGCTACCAGAACTCCCAGGGCTATCAAAAATGACCTCAGGGCCCTGGGGGATCTGGTGGAGGGGTCAGGTGCACAAATAATTTTTTCGTCTATACCTTTAGCGGCAGGAGGGAATACAATAAGGAGCAGGTCAGCAGCTGTAGTCAACAAGTGGCTTAGAGGCTGGTGCAGTCGAAAGAATTTTGGGGTTTTTGATCTTGGAGAACTTTCTATTGCACCAGGTCAGCTGGCAACAGATGGACTACATCTGTCCCAGAGGAGGGGGAAGGTCACAGAATACGATAATGGCCTGTCCCCCAAAGGGAAAAAGATTCTGGGAAGGGAATTGGCAGGTCTCATTGACAGGGCTTTAAACTAGCTTCGAAGGGGGAAGGGGCTGGAACCAGTGACCCCGGACAGGAGTCTGAGGGTAGTAAGCTGGAGTCAGGGGCACAACCAGCAGCCCAGATGAAGTGCATGTACGCTAATGCACGAAGCATGGGCAACAAACAAGAGGAGCTGGAAGCCTTGTTGCAGCAGGAAAGTTATGATGTAGTTGCCATCACAGAGATGTGGTGGGATGACTCACATGACTGGAGCACTGCAATTGATGTCTACAGGCTGTTCAGGAGAGACAGGCAAGGAAGAAGGGGTGGAGGGGTGACCCTGTACATCAGGGAGGCACTAGGTGCCATTGAGATGGAGATCAGGGATGATCGGGTTGAGTGCTTGTGGGTGAGAATTAGAGAGAAGATCGGGAGGGCAGAGATCCTGGTTGGAGTCTGTTATAGACCACCCAACCAGGAGGAAGATGTCGATGAGGCATTCTATAGGCAGCTTAAGGCTGTCTCAAGATTGCCTGACCTCCTTCTCATGGGCGACTTCAACCTGCCTGATATCTGCTGGGATCTCAACACAGCACAGAGGAGGCAGTCTAGGAGGTTCTTACAGTGCATGGAGGACAGCTTCTTATCCCAGGTGCTGCACAAACCTACCAGGGGTAAGGCTCTGCTTGACCTCCTCTTCACCAACAGGGAAGGGCTGGTGGGGGATGTGGTGGTCGGAGGGTGTTTAGGCACCAGTGACCACGAGATAATTGAGTTTTCGGTATTCAGCCAAGCTAAAAGGGGTAGCAAGAAGACCTCCACTCTGGACTTCAGGGGGGCAGACTTCAGGCTACTCAAGGAACTAACTCAGAAGGTTCCTTGGGATACAGCCCTTAAAAATAAAGGTGTCCAGGAGAGCTGGAGCTGCTTCAAGGAAGAACTCTTGAAGGCACAGGAACAGGCTGTGCCAACAATACAATACAATACAATACAATACAATACAATACAATACAAAACACCAGGTTGGAAGAGACCTTCAAGATCATCACGTCCAACCCATCAACCAATCCAACCCACCTAAATACAATACAGTGCAATACAGTACAATACAGTACAATACAACCCACCTAAACAACTGAAAAACTAAACCCTGGCACCAAGCACCCCATCAAGCCTCTTCTTGAACACCTCCAATGAAGGTGACTCCACCACTTCCACAGGCAGCTGATTCCAGTGGGCAATCACTCTCTCGGTATAGAACTTCTTCCTAAGATCCAGTCTAAACCTGCCTGGCACAGCCTGAGACTGTGTCCTCTTGTTCTGGTACTGGCTGCTGGGAGAAGAGACCAACCTCTGCCTGGCTACAACCTCCCTTCAGGTAGTTGTAGAGAGCAAGAAGGTCACCCCTCAGTCTCCTCTTCTCCAGGCTAAGCAACCCCAGCTCCCTGAGCCTCTCCTCATAGGGCTTGTCTTCCAAACCCCTCACCAACTTTGTTGCCCTTCTCTGGACACGCTCCAGCAAGACAACATCCTTCCTAAACTGAGGGGCCCAGAACTGGACACAGTACTCAAGGTGCAGCCTAACCAGTGCAGTGTACAGGGGCAGAATGACCTCCCTGCTCCTGCTGGCCACACTGTTTCTGATGCAGGCTAGGATGCCATTGGCCTTCTTGGCTGCATGGGCACACTGCAGGCTCATGTTCAGCCTACAATCAACCAGCACCCCAGGTCCCTCTCTGCCAGGCCGCTCTCCAACCACTCTGACCCCAGCCTGTAGCACTGCATGGGGTTGCTGTGGCCAATGTGCAGAACCCGGCACTTGGATGTGTTCAATCTCATGCCGTTGGATTCTGCCCATCTGTCCAGCCTGTCGAGGTCCCTCTGCAAAGCCTCTCTGCCCTCCAGCAGATCAACTCCTGCCCCCAGCTTGGTGTCATCTGCAAATTTACTGATGATGGACTCAATGCCCTCATCCAGATCATCAATAAAGATGTTGAAGAGCATGGGGCCCAGCACCGATCCCTGGGGCCCAGCACTAGTGCCTGGCTGCCAGCCGGATGTGGCACCATTCACCACCACTCTCTGGGCTCGGCCCTCCAGCCAGTTCCTAACCCAACGCAGTGTGCTCCCATCCAAGCCATGGGCTGCCAGCTTGGCCAGGAGTTTGCTGTGGAGGATGGTGTCAAAGGCCTTGCTGAGGTCCAGGTAGACCACATCCACAGGCCTCCCCACTTCCACCAGGCGGGTCACCTGATCATAGAAGGAGATCAGGTTGGTCAGGCAGGACCTGCCCTTCCTAAAGCCATGCTGGCTAGGCCTGATCCCTTGGCCATCCTGTAAGTGCTGCGTGATCGCACTCAAGATGAGCTGTTCCATAATCTTGCCTGGCACTGAGGTCAGGCTGACAGGCCTAGAATTCCCTGGCTCATCCAACCGGCCCTTCTTGTGGATGTGCACCACGTTGGCCAGCTTCCAGTCTTCTGGGACCTCTCCAGTGAGCCAGGACTGGTGAAAAATGATGGAGAGCGGCTTGGCCAGCTCATCTGCCAGCTCTCTCAGCACCCTAGGATGGATCCCATCCGGTCCCATGGCCTTGTGGGGGTCCAAGCGGCTCAGAAGATCTTTAACTACGTCCTGGAGCAGCGGGAAACCATGCAGCTCCCTGGCTCCTTCTGCCAGCTCTGCAGGCCAGCTGTCTGGAAGATGTTCTGCCATGCTAGGATAGATTGAGGCAAAGAAGGTGTTAAGTACCTCTGCCTTTTCCTCATCCTTTGTTACAACCTTCCCCTCCGTGTCAACCAAGGAGTGGAGGTTGTCCTTGCCCTTCCTCTTGCTATTGATATATTTATAGAAGGACTTTTTGTTGTCCTTCACAGCAGAGGCCAGTCTAAGTTCTAAATGGGCTTTTGCCTCCCTAATTTTCTTTCTGCATGTCCTAGCAACATCCCTAAACATTCCGTAGGTTGCCTCCCCTTTCTTCCAGAGATGGTACACCCTCTTTTTTTCCTTAGTTCTATTAAGAGTTCATTGACCAACCAGGCTGGCCGTCTGCCCCGGCGGCTCATCTTCCGGGACACTGGCACAGCCTGTTCCTGAACCTTCAAGAGTTCTTCTTTGAAGCAGCTCCAGCTCTCCTGGACCCCTTTATTTTTAAGGGCTGCATCCCAGGGAACCTTCTGAGTTAGTTCCTTGAGTAGCCTGAAGTCTGCCCTCCTGAAGTCCAGAGTGGAGGTCTTCTTGCTGCCCCTCTTGGCTTGGCTGAATACCGAAAACTTGATTATCTCGTGGTCACTGGTGCCTAAACACCCTCCGACCACCACATCCCCCACCAGCCCTTCCCTGTTGGTGAAGAGGAGGTCAAGCATGGCCTTACCCCTGGTAGGTTCACGCAGCACCTGGGATAAGAAGCTGTCCTCCATACACTCCAGAAACCTTCTAGACTGCCTTCTTTCTGCTGTGTTGAGATCCCAGCAGATATCAGGCAGGTTGAAGTCGCCCATGAGAATGAGGTCAGGTGACCTTGAGACAGCCTTAAGCTGCCTATAGAATGCCTCATCTACATCTTCCTCCTGGTTGGGTGGTCTATAACAGACTCCAACCAGGATGTCTGCCCTCCCGAACTTCCCTCTAATTCTTACCCACAAGCACTCAACCCGGTCATCCCTGATCTCCATCTCAACGGCATCTAGTGCCTCCCTGATGTACAGGGCCACCCCTCCACCCCTTCTTCCTTGCCTGTCCCTCCTGAACAGCCTGTAGCTGTCAATTGCAGCGCTCCAGTCATGTGAGTCGTCCCACCATGTCTCTGTGATGGCAACTACATCATAACTTTCCTGCTGCAACAGGGCTTCTAGCTCCTCTTGTTTGTTACCCATGCTTCGTGCATTAGTGTACATGCACTGAAGCTGGGCTGCTGGTTTCATCTCTAGCCCTAGCTTATCTCCCCAGACTGCTGCCTGAGGTGACTGGTTCCAGCCCCTTCCCCCTTCGAAGCTAGTTTAAAGCCCTGTCAATGAGGCCTGCCAATTCTCTTCCCAGAATCTTTTTCCCTTTGGGGGACAGGCCATTCTCGTATACTATGACCTTCCCCCTCCTCTGGGACAGATGGAGTCCATCTGTTACCAGCTGACCTGTGCAGTAAAAAGTTCTCCAAGATCGAAAAACCCAAAATTCTTTCGACTGCACCAGCCTCTGAGCCACTTGTTGACTGCAGCTGCCGTCCTGTTCCTTATCGTATTCCCTCCTGCATCTAATGGTATTGATGTAAAAATTATTTGTGCACCTGACCCCTCAACCAGATCTCCCAGGGCCCTGAGGTCATTTTTGATAGCCCTGGGAGTTCTGGTAGCAACATCATCATTCCCTAACTGCAGAACCAATAAGGGATAGTAGTCAGAGGGCTGTACCAGACTGGGCAGCCTACTGGTAACATCCTTAACTTGTGCTCCTACTAGGCTAATAACTTCCCTATGTGATGGGTCTGGCTGACATATGGGACCTTCTGTTCCCCTCAGGAGGGAATCACCAATAACAATTACCCTCCTCTTTTTTTTGAGGGAGCAAGTCCTGATGCCAGGGGAAGGCTGTTTAACCTTAGGCTGCTTTGCCTTAGGCTGTTTAACCGTAGGCTGCTTTGCCTTGGACTGTTTAACCTTAGGCAGTTTAGCCTCAGGAAAAACCCCAGTTGGTGTGTCCTCCGGCATCAGTATCGCCTCACCCTCAATCTCTAGTGCCCCATACCTGTTTTCCAAGGGCAGCGAGGGAGCTGGGGGGAGGCAAGGAGGTTTTGATTTGTGTTTTTTGAGAGGAACCTGCGTCCATTCCCCTCTGCCTTTTGGATAACCAGCCTCTGCTGGGGGAGCCTGTGGAGCCTGCTTTCTCTGGTTCATCTCTTTCCTCCTCTGGCTCGTCTCTTTTCTACATTCCCATACATCTCTAAGACTAGCAACCTCATCACTTAGTCTGGCCACCAGGTCGAGCAGATAGCCGATCTGCTCACACCTAATGCAAGAGATGCTTCCACTACCCTGCATCTCAAGAGCAGGCTCAAGAGCCAGGCTCCAGCACTCATTACAGCCAGATACCTGGACAGCTACCTGCTTGTGTTCTACCTCAGTCTGGGTGGAAACTGATCTTTTTAAGATTTTGCTGCGAGTTACAACCATGCTGCCCCTGGCCACAGCACCCACTGGACAAAAACAAAAACAAAAACCCAAAAAAAAAAACCCAAACAAACAAAAAACAAATTTAGAAAAAGTGCGGCGGCGCGCGCGAGTACCAGAGAATACCAGAGAAGGCGGCTGCCAGTCCCGGCGCTGTACCGAGGGCTGCTGCCGAGCGGGAGCCCCGCGAGCCGCGCTGCCTCTGTTAAGGTTTGTAGTAAATAGCTATTAATTTTTAAAAGTATTCCTTAGCTAATATGTAGAACCATCAAGACTATGAGGAAACAGCATTTCCCATGAATTTGAACATCGATCACAATAACTGTTATGATAATCTGGGATCAAAAGCATCGATCAGAAGAATGTACCACAGCACCATGTGAATTTGGACGGAATATTATGGTTGGTTGATTGTTGTGTGATTAGAAAAAATGTTCATATGAACTTATATGTTATCTCACCAGTTTGTTATAATATTACACACTTAGAGGGAAAATCAAAATTCATTATAACACAACATGCATTTTCATTTTAGGTTGGAGACTGCAACAAACACATGCATGCCAAAAAGGAAAAAAAAAAAAAAAAAAAAAAAAAAGGAAAAAAAAAAAAGGGAAAAAAAGGGAAGGAAAAAGAAAAAAAAAGGAAAAAAAAAAAAAAAAAAAAAAAAAAAAGGGAAAAAGGGGGGAAAGAGAACACCCCATAGCAAAGAAGTTTTTTAATGGTACAACAAGAAATAGTTAGTTCATGTCAACACCTAGAAACATAAACTTTGCAAAGTGCTGCAACCCTCTCACCACAAGACAGCACGAACGTGGCACGGCTGTCATGAAGGTGACGGTCAGCAGGGCTGCCTAGCGCTGACCTCAACGCCTGTCACAATAATCCAAGATGTCAACGGAAAGTATCTAACTTATAACTGAGTGTCATGACTGCTTAACTGTTGTGTGAACATTAAGAGATCAGTATCACTAGGATGAGCAAAAACACATTATTATGGGTAATTTTCTATTGGGTAAAGCAATGAAGCCATTTTGCTCTTGCTGTTTGCCTGCAAGTTTTCTGTCTGTGAAGCTAGAGCCTGGCCAGATCTACCTTTACAGATGAAAGAAATCTTGCTGCCATTAAACAATTCATGATTTTTGACCATCCTAGAGATAAATAAAGATGCAACATACTCCTAAAGCAGATTGTAAAAGACAGTGCAGAGGATTGGATTTGTGTCTGAATCTCTGTGTGCAATGTGTTCAGGCATAATCAAGTCTTCTCTGTCAATAAGAAGAGTGAAATGTAAAGATCGGAACTGTTAAGATCTGAGTTTTCTTTACAAGGTTTGCTATCTTTGACCATGCATTATGCCAGATCTGTTAGAACATTCTAACTAGCTCAACTTAAGCATTGTGCCTTGTATGGGTTACATCAGTCTGTCAGACATGCTGCGCTACAGGACTTTTGCTTTTGCTGTACAGCTTAGCTTTAACTCGCTTGCTTCTGTTTGCAAGCACCATCTTGTGTGGGAAGAGAACAACTCCCATGAGCAGATTGCTCACAAAAACAAAAAGGGGAATTTGTGGCAATGCCGGTGACGAGCAGTGTGAGCAATCTGGCAGTGTAGGCTTAGAGCCTGACATGGTGGTAGGCCATGCTCAGCATAAGTGCAAAAGTTGCTATCAGTGTAGCAAAGCAGTGCTGTGCCTGCACCGTGTAACTAAAGCAGGACACTGGTAGCTACAAACACAGCAAGTTATCTTGTTGGTCAGGTAAACAGGCTAATGTTACTACTGAAATTTTAGATCAACTGCTTTTAGATCAAAATAGTTTTAAGGCATGCATATTTACAGAATAGAGCTTCTGTTGATTTTTTTGCTTTTAGCTAATGGTCCTGGCTGTGAGGATTTTGAAGGCATGTGTTGTTTTAATTTGTCTGATCACAGTGAATCAATTTATCAAAGGATTGCTTGGTTGGAAAATCATACTCAATCAATTGTTAAAAATGTAAATCCTTTAGATCAATGGTTTCAATCTTGGTTTGGAAATATGTCTCCTTGGTTATTAGGTCTGCTTAAGGAAGGTTTATGCTGGATTGGTATTGCTCTGTTGATATTGCTTGTTTTGCGTATTGCATATGGATGTATTATGAGAAGTGTAAATGAGGTAACATCTCGAGCTTTTCTTGTACAAAAGAAAAAGGGGGGAATTGTTGTAGAATGGCTTCAATCTAAGGGACATGACTCTGTGGAACAGCTGCTTGAGCAGAATATGTAGGCCTTACTCCATCTTGTTGTTTACTGCTCATAGTTAGCTGCCTTGCTGAAGCAGCAAGGTCACTATGGCCTCGTAGCTGTTCTCGCAGCTGTGTGTTTGTAAGATAACTGGATGGGAAAGGAACAGCTAGGTAAGATAATTGGATGGGAAAGGAAGAGCTAGTGGGAAGGGAGTTTTTCTTTGGAATGCACACAGAGCCTTTGATATTGTACACAGACGTAATTGCAGGTGGGCAATTATAATGTTGCCTTCAGTCAGAGACCAATAGAATAGTGATGCTTGTGCATACTTAGCTGAGATGCTTTATAAGCTGTGTATCCGGGCAATAAAGTCGAAGCGTGCTTATCAATCACATTGATTGCTGCTGTCTTCCCTCGCCGCTCCCCGACACAGAACTTCTTCCTCACATCCACAGCCATTGCCCCTGGTCCTGTCACTGCAGGACTTTGCAAACAGTCTCTCTCCATCCAGTACACTTCAGGCATTGGAAGGAGTTATTAGGTCTACCCAGAGCCTTCTCTTCTTCAGCCTGATCAACCCCAGCTCCCTCAGCCTGTCCTCATAGCAGAGCTGCTCCAAGCCCCTGACCATTTCTGTGGCCTTCCTCTTAACCATCTCCATCAGATCCATGTCCATCCTGTGTTGAGACTTCAGAGCTGGATGCAGTACTCCAGGGGAGGTCTCATCAGAACAGAATATGTGGCAAGATCCCCTCTCTCCCTCTCCAGCCATGCTGCTTTGGATGCAGCCCAGGCTGCCCTTGGCCTTCAGTGCTGCAAGCTCACACTGCCTGCTCCTGGCCAACATCTCCCCCACCAGCACCCCCAAGCCATTTTCCTCAGGGCTGCTTTCTATCTCCTCCTCCCCCCAGCCTGTATTGCTAGTGAGGATTGTTCCAGCCCAGCTGCAGGACCCTGCTCTTACTCCTGTTGAACCTCATGAGGGTCACCTGGGCACCACCTCTCCAGCTTGTCCAGGGCCCTCTGGATGCCCTCCTGTCCCTCTGGCAGCTCAACAGCACCACTCAGCTTGGTGCCATCTGCACCCTTGCTGATGGTGTCTCTATCCCTCTGTCTATAGCACTGATAAAAATATCAAACAGCACAGGATGGGATGAGTGGAATCAGTTTTTCCTAGGACAAGGCCTGGGCTGTACTTGGAGATGCTAATGGGACCCAATTTGAAATGGGAGATGGCCCAGACTGGACTCTGGTGTGATTAGGTTATGGAGTTGTGACTGTGACAGGGCCCAGTGTGTACTGGATGTGCATAAGGGGATTAAGGTTTTACTGAGACAAGGTCCAAAGTACATTTGGAGGGATTAAAGGGATCCTGTTTGGACTGGAACAGGGCCCAAACTGTGCTGGGAGAGCATGAGGGTGTGCAGTTTGTACTAGGATGGATGCAGATGGTACTGGGCAGGGAGCCAGGGGATTTCATTCTGGGATGGGATGGGACCCAGACTGTGGAGGAAGATGACAATATGAGCTAGCTTGTACTAGGATCAGGCCAGATCTGTACTGGGAGGGGTTTAAGGAACCATGTTTGGACTGAATCTATACTGGAAGGGGGTCAGGGTATGCAGTTTGGACTCTGAGTAGGTGCAGTCTGTAATGGGAGACGGTTGGGGTATGAAGGCATGAGGAGACCTCCTGTTCTGATGGCAGTGCTGCTCTGGAGCACAGCTCTGTCCCACAGGCAGCCCTGGACTCTCCCTGCCTGCAGTCCCAGCACTGCCACCCAGCAGCACAGTGCCCAAGCTGCCAGAGCACTCAGGCCATGCCCCAGCACAGAGGCTCAGCAGGAGAGGGTGGAAGGGCAAAAAGAGCAGCTGAGGACAGCCCAAGCTCTGGGGTTGCCTGGCACTGCTGCTGTGCTGGGACTCTGCCCCTCCACCTCTGCACACAAGCACTGCCCTGCAGCTCCACAGAAGCCTTGGAGGAAGGAACTCAGAGAAACAACTCCCTGCAGGGTCCTTTATTGTGTTGAACACCCAGGGAGCACAGGTCCTCATGTCTGCAGACTCTGGGTCACAGCAGACAGGATGACACTGAACCAGAAATGCTCTGAAGAAAGACATTTGTGTAGGAACAACATTCTCCCAAGGGGAAAAGCACCAGAAGCATCCAGAACTCCAGCAGCCAGGCTGGGGCTGCACTGAGTGACATCAGAACTGATCTGCAGGAGAAGGGAAAGAGTTTATTGCTTCTGAAACCATCCAGGGATGAGTTTGCTCAGGGCAGCCTTGAGCTCCTGGTTCCTCAGGCTGTAGATGAGAGGGTTGACTGCTGGAGGCACCACTGAGTACAGAACTGACACCACCAGGTCCAGGGATGAGGAGGAGATGGAGGGGGGCTTCAGGTTGGCAAAGAAGCCAGTGGAGAGAAACAGGGAGACCACAGCCAAGTGAGGGAGGCAGGTGGCAAAGGCTTTGTGGCGTCCCTGCTGAGAGGGGATCCTCAGCACTGCCCTGAAGATCTGCACATAGGACACCACAATCAACACAAAACAGACAGATGATAAACAGGCACTGAACATGAGGAGGCGAAGTTCCCTGAGGTAGGATGTGGAGCAGGAGAGCTTGAGGATCTGGGGCACTTCACAGAAGAACTGCTCCACAGCATTGCCCTGGCAGAGGGGCAGGGAAAATGTATTTGCTGTGTGCAGCAGAGCAGTGATAACCCCACAGCTCCAGGCAGCTGCTGCCATGTGGAGACAAACTCTGCTGCCCAGGAGGCTCTCATAGTGCAGGGGTCTGCAGATGGCAACGTAGCGATCGTAGGACATGGTGGTGAGGAGAAAATACTCTGCTGACATGAAAAAGAGAAAGAAAAATAGCTGAGCAGCACATCCTGCATAGGAGATGTCCCTGGTGTCCCAAAGGGAATTGTACATGGATTTGGGAACAGTGGTGGAGATGGCACCCAGGTCAAGCAGGGAAACGTTGATGAGGAAGAAATACATGGGGGTGTGGAGGTGGTGGTCCCAGGCTATGGTGGTGAGGATGAGGCCATTGCCCAGCAGGGCAGCCAGGTAGATGGCCAGGAAGAGGCAGAAGTGCAGGAGCTGCAGCTGCCTTGTGCCTGGGAATGGCAGGAGGAGGAAGTGGGTGCTGGAGCTGCTGTTGGCCATCTGCTGCCTCTGGCCATGGAGACCTGTGCAAGGAGGGAAAGGCAGTGACAAGTTAGGGCACACTTCTCTGAGGCTCATTGTAACCCCTGTCCCTGAGCTGCATGAGGAATGGATCAGCTCAGTTCCATCACTACCAACCCATGACCAACAGCCCAATCCCAGAGAACAAGAGTCCCATTGTGGTGGGTTGAAATTTCCCCCAGCATTAGCTGTGCTAGAGCAGCTCAGTTAGAAGCAAATGAAGCTGTATTGACAAGCCAGAGCTACACTCTGCAATGGAATGCAATGAACAGGTACAGAACATACAGGAGTCACAATGTTAGACAGGTATTTACAATTAGCAAATGACATGAAACCCCCTGATAAGAGACTAGGGAAGCTGTTCCTCTACCCCTAGCCCCTATTCCACTGTTCCAAGAGAGAAAGGAAGAGTGGAGAGAGAAAAAAAGCAGTGGGTTAGACTTAGCCAAGGCCAGCCAAAGGAGGTGAGCTCTCCCAAGTGAATCAAAACAGCTGAGATCAGAAGAGGAGAGAATTGTTATGGTACAGCTCCTCTGATTCCAGATATTTATCCAATTAATTTGGTTAGAAGAATCTTTTCTTTTCCTTTCTACACCCAAGAGTGATCTATTGATTGTGTTTCTACTTTTCTGCTCAAAATCTGTAACTAAATTTCAAAGGCATTGCCTAAAACCACCACAGCCATGGAGAGGTGGAGGAACAGGGAGCAGGCCTGCAGTGCTGCAGAGAGAGTGAAGGGAAGAGAGAAAGGAAGAGGGGCTGGGGGTGAAGCCTTCTCCTTCCCCAGCTCTGCTCACCGCTGCTCACAGGATGGAACTGAAGGGCTTTGGTCCTCCTTCTGTGTGCACACTCCAGGAGCCTTCAGCTGAGCATCAGCTGCCGAGATGGAGATGCCTCCAGGAGCTCCAGCTGCAGTGTCCTGCCCCCACAGCCTCACTGTGTCAGGGACTGCAGTGACTTCTCCTCCAGTGAGCTCTCAGTCACCCTCCCAGTCCTGGCCATCTTGAAGCTCTCTCTGCCTTCCTCATCTCCCTGAGATCCTCTGGAAGTGTCCTCTGCCTTGCTGTGCTGTGCAGAGCAGCTGCTCCTGGCCAGAGCTGTCTCCTGCAGACCTGCCTGCTTGCCAGCAGCTCCTTCCAGCACAGGAGCTTGGCCCAATAGGGCAGCAGGGGACCAGCCCAAGGTGTTTTATTGACTCATCTGGTGGCTTTTGTTGCCCTGTAAACCTCAGGGACTGAGAGGAAGCTGATGAAACCTCTGCAGAAGTCAAAGTCAGATTCAAACTCTGAAGTTTCTTCTACTCTTAATGGGTCCCAGTGAAGCATACTGGGAAAAGGTCCCCAGGGGCTGGTTAGAGCAGAAGGAGAGAGTGGATGCAAGGGAAGCATCACTGGAGGTACTGAAGCATCTCCAGGCTGTGGGGAGAGCAGAGACCTGAGGCAGTGCTGAGAGGTCAGGACAAGCAGCTCAAGGTGGCTCTGCTGCTGAGCAAACCTGGAGGGGTTTCATTGATCCAAAAGGGCCAAGCCCTGACCCCCAGCCCCTGGCAAGGCAGATCCTGTCCCTCACCTGTGGCTCAGGGCTCTGCTGGGTGCAGTGGGGAGTGAGGATGAGCAGTGAGCAGGGTAGGACCTTGTCAGGTTTTGCTGTGGTTTGCTTGCAAAGAGACAACTCCTGCTGAAAAGGAATGAAATGTACATTTAAAAATCAGATGCTTTGTGCACCAAAAACCTCTCCAATTAGCTGCAGAAACCTTGGCAAGAATGAGAGGTTCAGCAGGATTTAATGAGCCCCATGGAGTATTTGGGGCTGATTACATCATCTTTAAGCACTGCCAGGAGACTCTGCCAAGGTACTGCCAAGAAGCCTCTCCAGAAGTCCAAGGCAGAAGAAAACTCCAAAGTCCCTTGAAGCACTGATTGGCCTCACTGAGGCTTGTTCCTGACAAAGGCTCCCCAGGGACTCCTTAGAGCAGCTTGTTAGAGGCCAGGATTGCAGGGAGACAAAGGCAAAGTGCAGGGCAGAACAACTTGCCTTTGGTCTGTGAAGCAGAAAGGCCAAGCCCTGAGCCCTGCCCTTGCAATAGAAGAACCTCAAAGCCTCAAAGCAAAGTTTCTCCTCCCAGGCCTTGATGGCAGAGGCAACTGCCAGAGCCAAGGGCACAAAGACCTTTGTCCTGTTGGTCCTTTCATCCTTGCCAGAGCCCTTGGCCATCCTTACTGCAGCCTCTCCTACACTGTCCCATGCCTGCAGCTCTTTCCCTTCAGGCTGCTGACACCAATTTTGCTTCCCTACCCAGCTCTCCCCCTGCCATTTCCATTCCTTCCCTGAGCTGTCTCAGCTCTCCCTGCCATTTTCTGACACCTCTGGTTGGCCTCATGCACAGCAGCTCTGCCCTTTGAGGGATATTTCTTTTGCCTCATCTCCACTCTGAACCTTCTAAGCTGCACTTTCTGAAGGTTTTGGTCTCTTGCCTGTACCATGGTGAGGATGTGACACTTGCCCTGGTGAGTTCATGTCACTGACCCAATAGAGTCAATCTGCCAGGCCTCACCACAGTCATGTGTGACCTGTGAGATGGCTTCCATGGTAGGCTCCACCCCTGCATAGCATCTCTGCCTAGATGTCCTGATGTTTCCTGTGCCCATCAAGCTACAAACAGTTCACCTTTATGCTCCCAGTGCAGATCCACTTGGGCTACTTCCATTCTGGCAGCCTTCTCTACCTGCTCATTGTTTTGGTGTTCTTCAGGAGTGCAGGTACTAGGCACGGGAGCATCCCCATGGCTTACCTTCAGAGCCATGTTTCCTACCTGAACAGCAAGGTCCTACCACAATGAAACTGCTCAGATGGACTTCCCCCTGCCTTGCCAATTGACCTTCTTCCGCTGCCACTACCCAATAATCTGTGTAAAGATAAAGTCCTCAACAGTTTTTTCTCTCTCAGCAATCTCTAGAGCCAGATGGATGCTTTCACTGCTGCATATTGACTGCATTCACCTTCTCCTTCAGTGGCCTCAGCAACTTGTTGTGTTGGACTCCATACAGCAGCTCCCACTCCCAATGGTTTCCTACCACCCAACAGGATCCATCAGTCACCAGAGCATGAGGCCTTTCCTTCTCAGATAACTCCTTGTATGGTGCTGCCTCCTGGGCACCAACCACTTCCTCAGGCCATGCTCCAAAATCTGCCCTCTGGCCAGTCCAGAATCTCTCCCAGAATCCCTGGCTGCTTTCGTTTCCCCAGTCCAGCTCACTGCATAATCAGTGCTGCTCACTCACTGCCTGTAGTGCTGGGCTCATGATGTGGAGAGGGAAAGTTCCCTCTGAATGCCCAGTGCAGCACAGGCAAGCTGGGTGCTGAGAGGAGAGCTGCTTCTGTCCCCATCACTTCTGAAGCAGCTCCAGCTCCTTCCTAGGCTGCTGTCTCGGGTTTAAGGAATGGGACAGCTGCTCTGCAACCCTTCTCTGAAGTAGTTCAAGAAAGCCTTCCACACAGGATTGGAGAGAATGGAAGTGTAAATGAAAGTACTCTTCATAGCTCCATCCTACAGTACAGAGCATAGAAAAGACACAAAATCCAGAGTCCACCTCAGCAGAGGCTCTCCAAACACCTCCTCAGGCCAAAGCTTCCCACAGCCTTCCTCCAAACAGAGCCAAACACCCAGGCTGCAAATGCCCCTCCTGCACCATGTCTCTTTGTTCCTGCCCCATCGCTGAGTGGTGCAGCTCCAAATTCCGCTTGCCAGCTCCAGGCTGAGCCAGACCAGGCCACTCCAGGCTCCACCTGGCAGCATTGCCATGGCCAAACCTGGCCTCACTCCCCTGCACCAAACCCCACTGAAGCTCTGTGAACATCCCAGGAGCAGAGAGGGAGGAAAAGAGAAGAGCAGACAGAGATGTCCATTTGCATAGAGATGCAGGGCTCATGGGAATGAAACAACAAAAGATTGCACTTTCCTGTCCACCTCCTGGACCTATCTAACCTCTGGACTTCTCATGGTCCAAATGGGATCCCATTGCCATCTCCCAGCACAGTCTGAGTCTCATCCCAGGACAAAGTACATCTCCTGGAACCCTGATTCCATCCCAGCACAGACCAGGACCCATCCCTGCAAACTGATCCCCCGATGCCCTCCCAGTTCAGACTGGGGCCCCCTCCAGCTACAAAATGAACCTCTCTGAGCTCTCCCAGTACAGACTGGGTCTGCTGTGGTGAAGGCACATTATGCCCAGATACTGAAACCTCTCTCAGCACATGGACAAGTTCCCCCTCCTTTCATGAGGGGTCCAAAAAAAGGCCCAGGTGGCACAGACCCCTGCACACCCCCATGGCATGGGATGCTGGTGCTGATGCCAAGCATGGCATAATTCCAGCTTCACGCCTCCCATAGGCTGCAGCCAGTTGCTTATGAGAGTGCCCATTGGCCATATCCAGCCTCCAGGAACCTATCAGTATTGCCCCAGCTTGTAAATACGTTGCCCTCTTTCACTGGGTTCTCTCTCCTTGCTGGAGACTGAGCTCATGCCATAGCCTCTGCCATTGAGCTCATTGCTATTATGTCTCTCTCCTATATGCAAGCAAACTAGTGGCCTTCCCACGATGAGGAGAAGCCAGCAGCCAGGCAGGCCTGTTGAGCCTTAGCCCTGAGAGCATCTCCAGAGGAGAGACCAATGCTGAGAGCCTGAGAAGCTGCAGCATTGTGTTGCCAGCCTCACCGGTCGGAAGAGCCTAACGTGCCTTCAAGAAGACTGGACCCCCAGTTGCCCAGTTGCTGGGGAATGGACTTAGCTGAGTCCAGCAGTGACAACGTCTGCCTCAGCCTGAAGCAGCAGGCTGAGGAGCTGCACAACCCTGTGTGTGTCAGCTCAGAAAGCAGGATCAGCACTGCCCACATGACCCTGCCATTGCGGGATGAGAAGAGGAGTCGCTGCTTCTGCTGCTCTGTGCCCTGTGAACCCCAGGGGAATCCAGAGCACCACTCATGCCCTGTGCTCCAAAGCCAGGACTGCTCTGTTAGGCTCCTTCCTGCTCCTTCAAGCCAACAAAGGAAAAGTTGCCACTCTGCACAGCTGTGCTTCTTACAATAATACAATACAATACACCAGGTTGAAAGAGACCTTCAAGATCATCGCGTCCAACCCATCAACCAATCCAACCCACCTAAACAACTAAACCATGGCACCAAGCACCCCATCAAGTCTCCTCCTGAACACCTCCAATGAAGGTGACTCCACCACCTCCCCAGGCAGCCGATTCCAATGGAGAATGACTCTCTCAGTGAACAACTTTCTCCTCACCTCCAGCCTAAACTTCCCCTGGCGAAGCTTGAGACTGTGTCCTCTTGTTCTGGTGCTGGTTGCTAGAGAGAAGAGACCAACACCCTCCTGGCTACAACCACCCTTCAGGTAGTTGTAGAGAGCAATGAGGTCTCCCCTGAGCCTCCTCTTCTCCAGGCTAAGCAACCCCAGCTCCCTCAGCCTTTCCTCATAGGGCTTGTATTCCAAACCCCTCACCAACTTGGTTGCCCTTCTCTGGACACATTCCAGCAAGTCAACATCCTTCCTGAACTGAGGGGCCCAGAACTGGACACAGGACTCAAGGTGTGGCCTAACCAGTGCAGTGTACAGGGGCAGAATGACCTCCCTGCTCCTGCTGGCCACACTGTTCCTGATGCAGGCCAGGATGCCATTGGCCTTCTTGGCTGCCTGGGCACACTGCAGGCTCATGTTCAGCCTCCCATCAACCAGTACCCCCAGGTCCCTCTCTGCCTGGCCGCTCTCCAGCCACTCTGACCCCAGCCTGTAGCACTGCATGGGGTTGCTGTGGCCAATGTGCAGAACCTGGCACTTGGATGTGTTCAATCTCACGCCCTTGGATTCTGCCCATCTCTCCAGCCCGTTCTTCCCCGGGGCTGCCCTCACTGACCCTGAAGGTCATTGCCACGAGGGCCAACCCCATCCCAGGACCAGCCCTACCAGCCCTGCCAGGCCGACCCTGCAGGACTGCTCCCTGCCATCCGGAGGGAGCTGCCTGAGTCCTGCAAAGGGAGCCTGCCTACCGGCTAGCCTATGTTCTGTCCCCTCTCTGCTGCCACCGGAGGGAGAAGGTTGCCTCCACTGTCGCTGTCCAGACCAGCCCAGGAGCCAGTCCTGGCAACAGCAGCCTGCCGGAACCTAACCTTGTTACTAAGGACACAGTGAATCTTCCACCTGCTTCCCACTCACTGATGTTCAGTTCAAAGCACCTGTGCCTAGCAGCACATTTCTACTTCCAGCCTCTAATGTATTGTAATACCTCTGTATATATCTAAGCAGCTGCCAGCGTCTCATCGAGTCGCCACCTGGTGGCCAAGCGGTGGAATTGCAGCCTGAGTTAATAGAAATTCTGCAAATATTCTAATTGAGTCCAAATTATAAATATTGAACCACTTTTGGGATGTATTTCACAGTCGTGCACTAGAATATGGATATAAAATAGTGACTCATTGGTTAGTGATATATTTAATAATTAATACAAATTAATATTATATAACTCATATTTCATATTCATAAATTAATAACCTCTTCATCACACCAAGAAATTTCATCTCTTGTCCTGGAACTTGACATTTGGAAGGTGGAATGTCTAACTCACTCTTGGTGGGCTTATAGGAAGGGAAGTGTCTCCCTCTCTCCCTGCCCAGCCCCCTGCAGTGGGGGAGTCTTGCTGGGGTCTGCATTGAAAATACCACACCTCACAATACAGACTGGGCCCCTCCCATCCTCTCTACTCAGTCCCCTGCTCTAACACAGTGGAGCTGAACCCCTCCTGCACCTCACCCCATACAGCTCATCCCCTCCTAAACACACCCCTCACCCTGGCTCTGCCCCCATTGTTCATCTTGGCCCCAGCCTTTACACTTTGTTAAGCATTGGTCCTTTGACCTTAACCCTGGCCTCAACCTAGCCCCAGCACAACCCCTGCCCCTCAGAGCTGGCCCTCACCTGAGACCTGCCCAGCAGTCTCAGCAGGACAGCTGAAGGAAGGAGACTCATTAACTCCTCACTAACCGGTAGAAACTTTCCCACTCATTAGAGTAGCCTTCAGCCATCAATAAAGGAACCATTGAGCTTGGTAGAGTGAAGGGACATAAGGCAGCAGACCACAGCCCCAGACATCAAAGAGAGAGGTAATGCTCAGTCTGGAAAACAGGATGGGTTCTCACACACCTGGGCCTCAGTAACAAGATGAGAACAGTCCTGTGGGATTGGCAGAAGACCAACAGGAAAAATACAAGAGGATGACACAGTGACTACAATGTTGACACAAGGACAGCAGATGGCAGCAAAGAGCAAGGAATGGAAGGATTTTACCTCTTCAAAGAAGTTTTTATCATTTTAGTGCATCTGTATTACTAATACTATATGAGGCATATGGTTAACCTTGTTCAGCACTGTTATCAATTATTAATATTTATTCAAATATATTAATACAAATATATTAATTCTTTAATAATATAAAAATCATTTAAATCCATGTATTAATATCAAATCTCATCAATGTGTATAAATATCTGAGGGGTGGGTGTCAAGTGGAGGGGGCCAATCTAAGGTAAGAAGCAACAGGTTCAAGCTTGAACAGAGAAGATTTCACCTCAACATGAGGAGCAACTTCTCGGCAGTGCAGGTGACAGAGCACTAGAACAGGCTGCCCAGAGAGCTGGTGGAGTTTCCTTCTCTGGAGACTTTCAAACCCACCTGGGTACACTCCTGTGTGGACTACCCTAAGTGATCCTGCTTTGGCAGGGGGTTCAGACCTGATGGTCTCTTGAGGTCCCTTCCAACCTCTAATGTGATACTGTGATACCACCCACACAGGTACAGCTGTTTGGTTGTGGTTAATGTATTTCACAACATACACATTCAATACAACTTTAACAGTTGAATCAAGCTAGAATCTTTTCAACATTGATTCAGCTTAGGAAAGAGCTAATGCCTCAAGGGCAGTTTACCTGCAAGGGGAATCTATGGCTGCTACAGAGGCGTCTGGCACAGAGCTGTACAAAGAGACTTGATAGGAATCAGTCTTTGTGCTCAGGACACTGTTGCCTGGGGCCTTTTTGGACACTGCAATTATGCTCCAAAGCACAGAGTGCAGTCTCCACTAGTGAAACAAAACAGAAAAGATGGTGCTCAGCAGAGGAGCAGTGCAGAGTGTGAGTGTGGAGGGGAGAAGCAGTCTCCCCCTGGAGCGGAATTTCTCTGTGAGCAGATAGGCAGCTGCTCTCAGCTCGGGCTGCAGCAGCTTGTTGGGGCTCTGAGTGAGTAGCTACTGGCTCACAGTGTGGGACAAGTGGTTCTCATACGCCTTGCCACAGCTCCAGCAGCTTGCACCAGCACCTCAGGTGTCACAGGTGGAGCAGAGCATCTTTCTGGCTGCAGACTCAGGTAGCAGGCATGCAGAGGCTGCTTTCCAGTCCAGCAGCACTCACCCGCTGCAGCTACAGCGTGTTCCAGGTTCATATGGATAAAATAGGCTCTGGGGAACCCCAGGGCTTCTTGGTAGAACAAGGGAGAGTTGTTTACCCTCCTGGCTCGGATTAATAAGGTGCTGAGACAATAAGGGCCAATGGCAGAAGAGAAAGAAAGAGAGGAACAAGAGAGTTCAGCCTAGAGAATAAAGTTTGCCCAACCCATGGGAAGCTGCACAGGGAGTCCATAAGCGTGGCAGCTGGCCAGACACAGCTGCAAACTGTGCACTTTGTTTCCCTTGACCACAGGACCTGCCTGGACAAGCCTGGGCCTGTCCAGCTTTGCAGATTTACCAGCACCTTGCTTTTTGTCTAGTATTGTGCTGAGCACCCCAGCTCCACGGGGAGGGGGTGCAAGGGGGTTTGTGTTTGGGCATGTTCAGACTTGTGCCTCCAGGACAAGCACGTGTAAGCTTTGGAGTGATCCATTCTGTGTCCATGCAGGTTATTAAAGGATCCTGTTCAGTGGCCATGAGTTGCTTTGATTTCCTCACTTGACCTTCAAGACTCTCCCAGGACCCCTCAAGGACACCTCCCTGAACTGAGCACATGGCTCCAGCCCTGGCCCTGGGAAGAAATGCCCCCAAAAGTGGCCTTTTGGGAAAGAAATGTCCAAGGAAAACCAACCAAAGAGAATACTTTATTAGGGTTGGGGTTTCCATTCTAATTAGGCATTAGCCTTGGGATGAGGTTTTCCTTTCACCTCTAGGAAACCCAAAGTGTTGAGGAACAAAGAGGCAAATCCCAACCCAGCTGCAGTCTTGCTGCCAGCTGTACTGATTCAGCACTGTCATTCCTCTCCTCAGCACTGGCTGGTGCAGAGAAGGGCAGGGGCACATTTTCTTCTGAGGAAAGAAGGTGTAAAAGAGGAGATTGCAGTTCAAGATGCTGGAGGGGGGTCACATATGGCCTGGCAGTGCCGGGGTCGGTGTATTGCTGTGTCCCCTAGGGCACGCTGGTCACCGGCATGGGGGTGACTATGCCAGGTGAGGGAGGAGCTGCGGATGAAGCCCTTGCTGCAGCCTGTGCAGGTAAAGTGCTGGCACCGTTGTGGGTGCAGCGGTGCTGGCTGAGCATGGCCAGCTGAGTGCAGCTCTTGCCTCAGGCAGCTCAGAGGTGCAGCTGCTTCCGGCTGTGGACTCAGCAATGCTGGATGAGGTTGGAGCTGAGGGTGAAGCTGTCGCCGTAGTCACCACTGACAGAGGGCTGGGCACTGAGCTGGGGCAGTGAGGCTTTACCAGCTCCAAGTTGGGTGGGAAGGAATCTTTGCCCACCCTCAGGGCACTGATGTGGCAGCTTGGGTGGCACAGAGGGGCTGATATGGGATTGCCCTCTTCCTCCTTCTCTTTATTCTTCTCCTATTCCATGTCATCCACCTCTTCTTCCACATCATCCCCTTTGTCCTCCACATAATTATTGTCATCCTCCTCCTAATCCTCATACACTTGATCCTTGCTGTCCTCATTCGTGTCTCCATCAACCTCAAAACCTGAGCTTTGTGAGGTGCACTTTGAAATCTGGAAGTGAACAACAAAGACACAAAGAGCTCCTCAGGGCACTTGGGGATCATTCCATGAACCTCAGGTACTGAGAGAAGAGTGAAGAAACTGTGCAAGAAGTAAGAAGCAAAACACAAAGTCCCTTGAAGCATTGATTGGCCCCACTGAGGCTTGTTACTGCCAAAGCCTCCCCAGGGACTGGTTAGAGCAGCTCAGGAGAGGCTGTGATTGCAGCAGGCAAAGGCAAAGTGTAGGAGAGCAAACTCTGGCTCTGGGTTCTGCAGCACAAAGGCCAAGGCCTGAGCACAGCCCCTGGGCAGGCAGCTCCTGTCCCTCATGTGTGGGTCAAGGCTCTTCAGGTGCAGTGGGGGTGAGGGGTGGGTTTCATAGCAGCATAGCAGGGCCTAGGTCGGAAGGGACCTCAGAGCTCATCTGCTCCAACCTCCCTGCCATAGGCAAGGATACCTCTCCAATAGACTCAGCTGCTCAAGGCCTCATCCAGCCTGGCCTTCAACACCCTCAGGAGAGGGCATCCTACCTGGGCAGCCTATTCCAGAGTCCCACAACCCTCATTCTGAAGAACTTCTTCCTAAGGCCCAGTCTAAACCTCCTTTTCCTCACCTTCAAACCTTTCCCTCCTGCCCTGTCACCAGACACCCTCATGAAAAGTCCCTCTCCAGCCTTCCTTTAGCATCCCTGTAGGGTTTGTGATGCTGAGTGGAGGACAAGGCCCTGACAGTCCCAGGCCTTCCTGGGGCTGTGGAAAGAGGCAGTGAGGCCCTCCCAGTGCCTCAGGACAACATCTCCTCACAGGCCTCAGGGGCAGAGAATTGCCATAGCCAAGAGGGCACAGCCTTGGCTTCTCTTCATCACTCCCACCACTGCCATTGCCCTTTGCCAGCTCTCCCACAGCTTTGTCCTGAACTGTCTCACAGCTGCTTCTCCTGCCCTGCAGGCTGCAGACACTCCTCTCACTTCCCCACCTTGGCCTTCCCATGCCTTCACTGACACCTGCCCACACTCACCTTCTGCACCTTGGGACACAAAGAGAAGGGCTGATTCCCAGACTCCTTCTTCAGAACTTCCCAGGCCACAGCACTACCCTTTGAGAGAGGTTTCTTGCTCCTCATGGCCAGGCTGCACCTGCCAGGCTGCACCATCTGGCAGTGTTCCTCTCTCCTGCTCTTTCCTACCTCAGCAGGAGCTCCCAAGGCTGCTGACCTTACAGTTTCTTGCATAGACAGCACCAAGTCCTGTGCCTGCTGCTGTCCCATCAGGTCCTCAGGCAGCAGAGACACAGCAGCCAACCCATCAGCCCCTTCCTGCAGTCAGCCCAGGCCCTTTGGCAGAGGCCATCTCACAGATCACTCTGCCCATCTGCCAGCCATGAGCCCAGGGCTGCCCTGGCAGCTCCTGCAGACACACCTGACCTCACAGTCCCTTTCCCAGCTGTGTCCCTGCTGTTGGCCAATCCTCTCAGGAGGCAGAAGTGGCCTCACCTCCCCCTTCCCTGTTCTTGGCTTCCTACTGAATGCTAAGTTCCTGAGACACACCTGAGCACAGGATTGCACACTCAGCCCTCAGCCTCCTTGTGGCCAGAGCCTGAGCAGATCAAGGTTTCACCAGATCCATCTGGCAGATTTCCTACCAAGGCTTTGAGTGGAGAAGCCTTCCTCAGAGGACCTGCTGTATCTGTCCTGGTACACTTGTGCAAGAGATCCTTGCACATCCTCTTGTCCAATGATCCTGCTCAGTTCTGCATCTGGGAAGGAAGAATAAACTGCAGCTGTATAGGCTGGGAGGTGATCTGCTGGAGAGGAGACCTGAGAGTCCTGGTGGATAACAAGTTCTGCATGGGACAGCAATGTGCCCTGGTGCCCAAGTAGGCCAATGGGATCCTGGGGTGATTCAGAGAAGTTTGTCCAGCAGATAGAGGGAGGTTGTCCTCCCCCTCTACTCTGCTCTGCCATGGTGAGGCCACACCTGGAATATTGCATCCAGAAGTTTCCTGCAGTGTTAACAGTGAGGGACACTATTGGGAAAGTGTCTGCAGGCTGTGGTTGGAGCAGAGAACTGGAGGCAGTGCTGACAGGTCAGGACAAGCAGAGGAAGGTCTCTCTGATGCTGACTAAACCTGGAGGTGTTTCATTAATGCTAAGGGCCAAGCCCTGACCCCCAGACACTGGTATGGGAGCTCCTGTCCCTCCCTCACCCCTCAGAGCTCTTCCTGGCGCATTAAGATACAGACAGAAGCAATGCCAAGGGCAGGACTATGGCACAATCCCTTTCAGCCTCCTGAGGAAGGACAAGGAAGCAATCAAGGAGGCAATGAGGCCCCAGGGCTGGAAGGAGGAGTTGTCTCCTCAGAGGCATCAGTGGCACAGACCACAGCCAGAACCCAAGGCAGGAAGAGCTTGGCTCTGCCAGGAGCCTTTCAGCTCTCCCACAGCCCTCTGTCATCTGCCCCTCAGGCTGTCCTCTGCTGCTGCATCAGCTGAGCCTCTTTCCCTGCAGGCTGTAGTCACCCAGCCAGCTGCCCCACCTTGCTGCCACCTTCCTTTGCTGCTCTCTCTCCATCCTTGCTGGTTGTTCCTTGAAACACAAAGCCTTGGAGTGCTCCAGGCTCCTGCTGGGGCATGTCTTGCACCACAGCACTGCCCTGGCAATGACATTTCTTTCTCTTCATATCCAGTCTGGACCTCCCCAGCTGCACCTCATGGCTTTGTTTCTTGCTCTTGCAGTTGGTCACTATGAAGTAGTCTCAAAGCACTCTTCAAGCACTCTCAGGCTGCTCCTCTGCTGAACTCAGTCTCCACACCACTGAACCCGCGGCCTATCATGTGCTCCCATCTTGGGAGATCTCTGGGCACTCTCCAAGGTGTTTGCAGATGGAAGTGCAGAGGTCACAGGCCAAGAAAGAGAAGTTTTAGCAAGTGCTGTAGTGTCTGGAGAAAGAGCAGTGGCTTTGAGCTGAAACAGGGGAGACTGAGATTGGATATAAGGAAGAAATATTTTACAGTGAAGGTAGAGGGCACTGGAACAGTTGCCCAGAGAAGGGAAGGTCCCATCCCTCGAATTGCCCAAGGTCAGGATGTTTATTCAACCTGAACTAGTGCAAGATGCCCCTGCCATGGCTGGATGGCTGAACTAGAGCTCTTTTCCATCCCTTCCAAGCCATTCCATGGTTCTTTGATCCTAATATCCCAAACTGGTTCTCCATGGGACTGCAGAGAGTTACATGCACCATGGGGCTGTTCTCTTCTGACCTGGTCCCCAACACCTTCACATAAAAGAAATAATTACTGTGTCTTGGCCATGAGTTGCCAAGGTTTTGGAGAAATAATAATAATGATAATGATAATGTTGATAATAATAATGATAATGATAACAATAACAATACAATAATAATGATGATGTAATGAAGGGTAAAAATTGTCAATTCAAAGACATTTTCAACTTCTGTGAATGTTTCCCCAAGTATATCAGCAGAAGAGGCTCCCATGATGGCCTGGCCAATGGAGGATGGGAGCAATCTGCCTGAACAGTCTGAGATCAGTGATGGGAAGGTAGAAAGTGTCTTTGGGGCTTGCAAGACTTACCATGGGCTGTCTAGGAAAAGATGCAAAGGGACAAAGTGGGGTCAAGGTGGTTTATGGGGGAACGAGAATGGGAAAAGAGAGGGAAATGGGAATCAAGCAGCTGGCCCTGCATAAAGAGATCACTTCCCTGGCTGTGCCTGTAACTGACCACTGCAGCTTGACCTGGTTCCTTCCTGGAGGGGAAGAAGCAGCAACCCACCTATCAGGGCAGGCTGGGACCTGACTGGCTGAGTAGGGACCCTGAAGACATGGACCTGGGCACTTCCAGGGATGCAAGAGGAGCCACCAGTGAATGCTCACCATGAACAAGGCCAGGTGCATCTGGGACTGCATTAGGAGTGTGGGCTACCTGCACCAGGGGAGTGGTGATCTCCCTCCATTGAGCCTTAGCATCCTGATCCACTTCTGCAGAGCAGGAGGTTCTTTTACAGACCCTGCAAATGAAACCAAGAAGGAACCAAGTAGTTGGCTGAGAAAAGCCCCTGGCTTGTGCTTCACCTGCATGGGCAGGAGGAATGTTAGAAACACAGAAGAGGAGGGAAAGTAGGAAATAACAAAAGCAAAGAGAAAGTCACCACCATGGCTGCCAGCAACATCTCCCAGGCTCTGAAGGTCTCAAAAGCTGGGGGAGCTCCAAACTTCTCTGTTACCCTTGCAGCTTTATTCCCTTTCCAGTCTCAGAGGTGGTCACAGTTCCTCAGCCAGCTGCCATGCCTACAGCACATTCAACTCCTGCCAGCACTGTCCCAGAGTTATGGGGGCCATGCATGCTCTTCTGGCTCTGAACTGCTGCCTCACTCATCCTCAGGGGCTCTGTCCAGCAGCAGAGCCACAAAACTCTCAACCCATTCCATAATCTCTGGGTGCAGTCACACAGGGAGCCTCAGCTTGCATTGCAGCACTCTCCAAGGTGGAACCTGTGGCCTTGCCTGGTTATCAGCTGCTGCAGTGTGGTGGTTTGAGCCTTAACTGGGATTTAAGAGCTCAGATGGGGGCAAAGCTGAGAATCCCTCCTCCACATCCCCCCTCCTCTTTCCCAATAGAGAGGAAAAGAAAAGAGAAGGCTGAAATCCACTGAGAAATAATTTGGAGTCAGTTTGGAAGCAGAGAGGTAAAAGTTGTCTTTAAAATACATCTATATACACACCTAGAACTGTAACAGGAAGGGCTCACAAGGGTAAGGAACAAGGAGGGATGGGGAGATAGACAAAACCAACAGTCCTTTGGAGAAAGGTGGATGCAGCAGGGAGAAAGACCAGGCCTGACCACGTGGCAGAGAGGCAGGAAGCCAGCAGTGACTCTCTTAGTCCTCTCTTCCTGGTGAGGCAGAAGCAAAAGAGCCCCAAAGGGTTGCTGTACTCTCCCCTTTATAGGCTTGGACAGAGAGGGGGAGTGGAACAGACTAACTCAGCTTCCTGGGGATGATCCAGCTCCAACCCCCCTGCCATGGTCAGGGACACCTCACACTAGAGCAGGTTACTCAGAGTCACATCCAGTTCTGGCCTTCAAAACCTCCAGGGATGAGGTTTGCACCACCTCCCTGGGCAACCTGTGCCAGTGTCTCACAACTCTAATGGGGAAGAACTTCTTCCTAACATCCAGTCTGAATCTACTCAATTCTACTTTTGTACCATTCCCCCCCCAGTCACTCCCTGACACCCAAAGAAGTCTCTCCCCAGCTTTCTTGTAGCCCCCATCAGATACTGGAAGGTCACAATAAGGTCTCCTCAGAACCTTCTCTTCTCCCTTTTTCTGGGTAACCTTTTCCAGTGTCCTGCCACCCTCACCATGAAATATTTCCTCCTTCTATCTGATCTAGCTCTCCCTTCATTCAGTTTAAATCCACTGTCATTTGACCAGGGATTTGAAGGCATCTGACATATGACCACTAGGTAGTGGATAAAGCCCCTGAGCCCAGTGGTGTGGAGAATGAGAAGAGTGGAGGAGCAGCATGAGAGCGCTTGGAGACATGAGAAGATTCCCTGACTGGTGAAGAGCAGCATGAGAAAGAAATAAAGTCACAAAGTGGAGCAGGAGAAGCCCAGACTGGACATGATGAGGAAGAAATGTCACTGCCAGGGCAGTGCTGTGGTGCAAGATGTCAGCCAGCAGCACCCTGGACCAGCTCAAGACTTGATATTTCAAGGAAGAGCCAGGGAGGATGGAGAGAGAGCAGCAAAGGAAGGTGGCAGCAAGGTGGGGCAGCTGGCTGGGTGACTACAGCCTGCAGGGAAAGAGGCTCAGCTGATGCAGCAGCAGAGGACAGCCTGAGGGGCAGATGACAGAGGGCTGTGGGAGAGCTGAAAGGCTCCTGGCAGAGCCAAGCTCTTCCTGCCTTGGGTTCTGGCTGTGGTCTGTGCCACTGCTGTCTCTGAGGAGACAACTCCTCCTTCCAGCCCTGTGGCCTCATTGCCTCCTTGTCCATCCTCAGGAGCCTGGGAGGGGTTGTGCAATAGGCCTGCCCTTGAAATTGGTCCTCTTCACATCTCACCGCTCCAGGAAGGACCCTGAGGCGTGAGTGAGGGACAGGATCTGCCTGTCCAGGAGCCAGGGCTCAGGGCTTGACCCTTGGCATTAATGAAACACCTCCAGGTTTGCTCAGCATCAGAGATATCTTCCTCTGCTTGTCCTGACCTCTCAGCACTGCCTCCAGTTCTCTGCTCCAACCACAGCCTGCAGACACTTTCCCAGCAGTGTCCTCATTGGGACCCATCAACAAGAGAAGAAAGTTCAGAGTTGGAAAGTGACTTCAACTTCTGGAGAGGTTTCATCATCTCCCTCTCAGTCTCTGATGTTTACCTGGCACCAAAGCCACCAGAGGGTCATTAAAATGCCCTTGGGTTGGTTCTCTGCTGCTCAGCTGGGCTGAGCTCCGTGGCTGGAGGGAGCTGCTGGCAAGTGGGCAGCAATGAAAAGTATCAGCTGTGCCCAGGAGCAGCTCCTCTGCTCTGCACAGCAGGGCTGAGGGCACTGCCAGAGGATCTCAGGGAGAAGAAGGCGGCAAAGAGAGCTTGGAGGTGTGCAGGAGGGTGATTGAGAGCTGACAGGAGGAGAAGTCACTGCAGTCACTGACAGGGTGAGTCTGTGGGGGCAGGGCAGTACAGCTGCAGCTCCTGGAGGCATCTCCTAAAGCTGGCACAGCCAGAACTGCTGGGGGCTGGAAGGAAATCTTCCTGTGCAGAGGCTCTTTTCAGGCTTTTCTGAAGAGCTGTGGAGGCCTGGGGTGCAGGCAGGGGTGGTGAGGGCTGTCCTTCAGAGCAGGGTCCCTGCAGCCCAGGGGCTGTGTGCTGGGGCAGGGACTCTGCTGCCTGCCAGGCTCAGCTCTCAGCCTGCCCAGGGAGCTGCACACAGTGCTGTGGGGAGAAGCTGTGAGTGGCAGGAGACAGCCCTGGCAGGGCAGGGCAGGGCAGGGTAGGGCAGGGAAGGGCAGGGCGGGGTCCTTCTGCTGTGGGGAGGGAGCTGTGTTGGCCAGAGCTGCTCACAGTTCTAGCTCCCCACTGGGCATTTCTGAGGAGGCTTCCAGAAGAGCATCAAGGCAGCATTTGGCTGGAAGGGAAGGAGTCTTGGCTTTGAATGTTGATCCCCTTGGTGTGCTGGGTGGGCTGTGTGAGCTGGAGTTTGTTTCTCCACTCTGGAGAAGACTCTCATTAGCCTTTGAGCTGCTCCTGAGCCCCTACACACCCAGAGCTGCCCCTGGTCTGTGTCCTGCTGCTGGGAGGGATCTGCAGGGCAGACCTCAGCACACAGAAGGTGGGATGGGTGGCACGGACAGGGAGGGGAGCTGGGCACAGAGAAGCAGCTCCTGGCAAGGACAGCTGCAGGCAGCAGGGACTTGGGCAGGGGGGAAGAGGGATCAGCTGTCAGGGATGCCCTGGCAAGGGGGATCAGGCACCTCTGTGCCATTCTCTGCACTGCAGACACATTTCCCAATGCAACCTTTTGCTCTCCTCCTCTACCCAGCAGAGGCAGTGCCCTCAAAGCTCTGGGCTCCAGGTCAGGAGTCACAACCTTGGCAGCTGACATTCATCTGAAGGCTCCTGGAGTGTGCACACAGGAGGAAGACAAAAGCCCTTCAGTTCCATCCTGTGAGCTGCAGAGAGCTGAGCCGGGGTAGAGAGCAGCTTCACCCTCAGCCCTCTGCCTTTCTCTCTTCCCTTCACTGTCTCTGGAGCACTGAAGAGCTGGTCCCAGGTTCTCCAAGGATCCACAGGACTCTTGTTCTCTGGCATTGTTTTTGGGATGTGGCCACTCTCTGCTCTGACACCAGAGGAATCTTCATGGCAATTCTGGGTCCCTGCTGCATAGGAAGCTGTGATGAACCATCATCACAGTAGTAGTTGGTAGTGATGGGACTGAGCTGGTCCATTCCTCATGCAGCTCAGGGACAGGGGTTACAATGAGGCTGAGAGAAGTGTGCCCTAACTTGTCACTGCCTTTCCCTCCTTGCACAGGTCTCCATGGCCAGAGGCAGCAGATGGCCAACAGCAGCTCCAGCAGCCACTTCCTCCTCCTGCCATTCCCAGGCACAAGGCAGCTGCAGCTCCTGCACTTCTGCCTCTTCCTGGCCATCTACCTGGCTGCCCTGCTGGGCAATGGCCTCATCATCACCACCATAGCCTGGCACCACCACCTCCACACCCCCATGTACTTCTTCCTCCTCAACCTCGCTCTCCTTGACCTGGGTACCATTTCCACCACTGTCCCCAAATCCATGGACAATTCCCTGAGGGACATCAGGGACATCTCCTATGCAGGATGTGCTCTTCAGGTCTTCTTTGTATTTTTCTTGCTTGCTGCCGAATATTTTCTCCTCACCACCATGTCCTACGATCGCTACGTTGCCATCTGCAGACCCCTGCACTATGAGACCCTCCTGGGCAGCAGACTTTGTCTCCACCTGGCAGCAGCTGCCTGGGCCTGTGGAGTTCTCTATGCTCTGCTGCACACAGCCAATACATTTTCCCTTCCCTTCTGCCAGGGCAATGCTGTGGACCAATTCTTCTGTGAAGTGCCCCAGATCCTCAAGCTCTCCTGCTCCACATCCTACCTCCAGGAGGTTGAACTTCTTGCTTTTAGTGCTTTTCCATTTGTGGGATGTTTTTGTGTTGATTGTGGTGTCCTATGTGCAGATTTTCAGGGCAGTGCTGAGGATCCCCTCTCAGCAGGGACGCCACAAAGCCTTTGCCACCTGCCTCCCTCACCTGGCTGTGGTCTCCCTGTGTATCACCACTGGCTTCTTCGCCTACCTGAAGCCTCCCTCCATTTCCTCCCCATCCCTGAATCTGTTGGTGGCAGTTTTGTACTCAGTCTTGCCTCCAGCAGTGAACCCTCTCATCTACAGCCTGAGGAACCAGGAGCTCAAGGCTGCTCTGAACAAACTGATCACTGGATGCCTTCAGAAGCAATAAACTCTTTGTCTTCTCCTGCAGAGCAGTTCTGATGTCACTCAGTGCAGGCCCAGCCTGGCTGCTCGAGTTCTGGCTGCTGCTGGGGCTGTTCCCCTTTGGGAGAATGTTGTTCCCACACAAATGTCTTTCTTCAGAGCATTTCTGGTTCAGTGTTGTCCTGTCTGCTGTGACCCAGAGGCTGCAGACATGAGGAGCTGTGCTCCCTCTGTGTGCTTAACAATAAAGGACCCTGCAGGGAGTTGTTTCTCTAGCTCATTCCTGAGTTCTTCTGTGGAGCTGCAGGGCAGTGCCTGTGTGCAGAGGTGAAGGGGCAGAGTCCCAGCACAGCAGCAGTGCCAGGGAGCCCCAGAGGACTGTGGCAGTGCTGGGACTGCAGACAGGGATATTCCAGGGTTGCTTCTGGGACAGAGGTGGGCTCCAGAGCAGCACTGCCATCAGATCAGGAGGTCTCCTCATGCACTCCTAATCCAACCACCTCCCATTGCATACTGCACTTACTCAGAGTCCAGATTGGATCCCTGACCCCCTTCCAGTATAGACTCATCCAAATATTGTTCTTTTAACCCCTCCCAGTACAGATGTGGCCTCATCCCAGTAAAAGCTAGGTCATATTGTCTTCTTCCTGTACAGTCTGAGTTCCATCCCAGCACTGAATGCATCCATCCCAGTACAAACTGCACACCCTCATGCCTTCCCATTACACTCTGGGCCCTGCCCCAGTCCAAACAGGATCCCTTTCATCCCTCCAAATACACATGAGGCCTTGTTCCAATAAAAATTCCATCATTTGATCACCTCCCAGGACAGCCTGGACCCCTCACTCTAATCAGTCCCCACCAGCCCTGCTCCTCCCCTGAACCCATTCCCCTGCTCTAATCCACAGGAGCTGAGCTCATCCCTCAACTCACCCATCCCACCTCAGCCTCTCCCACAGCTACCCCTGACCCTGACTTTGCAATTATTGTTCACCCTGATCCAGGCTCTTACCCTTGGCACTGAGTCCTTGCCCTTTACCCCAGCCCTCAACAGATCCCCAGCCCAAGCTGTGTGACTCAGAGCTGGTCCCCACCTGAGCTGTGCCCAGCACCCTCACCCAAAGCCTCTCCTCAGCCCTGGCCTGACCCACAGACTTGAAAGACAGCTCTGAGCCCTCAGCCGCAATTGGAATACTTCAGCCCCCAGACCTCCTTCCTCTGCTCTGACTCCTCTCGTGCACCCCCTCCCACCCTTGAGGGATTCTGCTTGCCCTCTGGAACAGGGCAAGGACTGGGAGCTCCCACAGCAGCCTTATGGTCTTGGAAGAGGAGCAGGATGTGGCCTGTAGCTGACCAGCACATGGACACCAGGAGCAGATGGGTGTCAATACCATGGGCAGCTCAGTTGTGCCTCAGGATCTCCTGCACAGCAGCAGCCACAAGGCTGGGCAGGGGCTGGGAGGTCACTGCTGGCTCAGCAGCTGATAGAGCAGCAGCAGGAAGAGGGCAGGAAAGGGACTGGGAGGTCACTTCTTGCCACAGCAGCTGAGAGGGCAGCCCCTGACTCCTGGCTGGACTCTGTGCTTTTGGCCTCCCAGCTGCCAGAATCCCCAGCAGGCAGCAGAAGGCATGTGTTGGGCATGGGACTTGTGTGACTCCCTGTCCCTAAGCACCTGGTGGCCCCTGTAGGAAAAGCCTTGGAGCTGGGTTGTCACCTCCCTGCCACCTGAGGGGCCTGAGGGGACAGCAGCAGGGATAGGGCTTGGCTGTGGCTGCTGGAGAAGCTGAAAGGCAGCAGCAGGGACCTGCCTTGGAAGATCATGCAGAGGTTTCTTGTGGCTGCTCAGCTGCCAGGCCACAAGCAGGCTGAGGCCTTGGGCCAGCATTGGGATAAGAGGGATGGCTGAGAAGCTCCTAGTGCAGGAGGAGCCACATGGCCAGGAGGTGAGTGTGAGCCCACTGCAAACTCCAATCCCTTTGTGTCACTGGCCAGCAGCAGGCCCAGGGCTGGGCTGGGGACTGTGCCATCCCTTGTGCCTGCCAAGCTGAGAAGCAGCATCAGGGAGGTGCCTTGGCTGATGCTTTGGAGCTAGAGGTTCTGCTATGTCCCAAGGCAGAAAAGGCCTCTGGCAGGGACCATTGCCAATGGCCTGGGATGGAGCAGAGGCTGAGCAGAGTGCAGAAGGCCCAAGTGCAGCTGGGCTGTGGTAGGAGGAGTGTGGCCACCCAGACACAGAGTTTGTCCTCCCTTGCACTCAGCACTGCTGTGACCACATCTGCAATATTGGTGTCTGGGTGAGGAGTTCCTTAGTCTGGAGGAATGGAGAGGTACTGGAGAAGCTCCATAGGAGATCTGCCTGGATGGAGTTTGGAGTCTCTCTCTAGCACCTGGAGCTGCTGAGCTTCTTTAGCCTGGGGAAGTGAAGGCTCAGGGGTGATGTGCACCTGCTTGAAGGGGGGTGTCAGCTGATGGAGCTTTTCTTGCTTGTGGACACAGAAGGAAGCCTTCAGAAAGTACAACTTAAAGGTTCAGACTGGAGGCCAGGACTAAGAAAATGTCACTCAAAGTGTAGAGCTGTGGTGCAAAAGGTGACCCAGATGGAGTCTGGAGATCCTTTGTGTGTCAAGGAACAGGCAGCAAGAGTGGAGAGGCCTGAGGGAAGGTGTGGAAATGTCACAGGGAGAGCTGGCTGGGGAAGCCAGATGGATGTCAGCAGCCTGAAGGGAAAGAGCTGCAGGCATGGGACAGTGAAGCACAGCCTGCAGGAGGGATGGTCAAGGGCTCTGGCAGGGCTGCAAGGCTCAAGAGGGACAAGGTCTTGATCCTGTTCCTTCTGGCAGCAGCTTCTGCCACCATGGCTGCTGAGATGAAGCTTGACTTGGAGGCTCTCAGGATCTGCCTTTCCAAGGCCTGAGGCTCAGAGCTTGGCCTTTCTCTTTCATAGACCAAGGCCAGGGTTTGTTCATCTGCACTTTGCCTTTGTCTGCCTTCAATCATGGCCTCCATGGAGCTTCTCTAAGCACCCCTGGGAGGCTTTGTTGCTCATGGCCCTCAGTGAGGCCAATTAGTACTTGAAGGAATTTTTGTTCTGCTTCTGACTTCTTGAGCAGATTCCTTCAGTCTCCTCTCAGTGTGTGAGGCTCAGGCAATGATCCCCAAGTGCCCTAAGAGCTCTTTGTGTCTCTGTAGTTTTCTTCAAGGTTTCAAAGTGCTCCTCACAAAGCTCCTTTAGTATTTCTTTCATATCAAAGGGAGAATACTCTGTTAGCTTTCAGCTCAGAGCACAGATGATCATTCCCCAAGTAACCCTGACCCAGGCTGTCTCAGCAGGACATCTGCACTTGCAGGAGGGTGCAGCACACCAAAGACACCTCTCAGGGCTCTATTTCTCTCTGTCCTGATCCATTCCTGGTTTACCGTGGGCTAGTTCATGGCCTAGGAAAGGGGGGAGTGGGAATCCTGTCAGGTCTTGAGGAGGTTTCCAGTGACAGGGGCACTGTGCCCCCACAATCTGGTCTGTGATTTGAGTGAATCTCTCTCAGCCAGAGTGTGGCTGTGTGGTTGCCTCCTGTCTCTGTGCCTCTCAACAGAGAATGTCATCATCCAATCAGAATGGGAAGGACATTTGGTGGTTCCTTAGCCTCCAAAGTCTTCTGCAATGCCATTCAGTGACACAAAGCACACAGGAGACACTGATGATGGGAAATGTCTGCAGCAGTGTGACTTGCTTGGCCATCCTCCTAACTCTAACTGCAAACCAATATTGAACAGCAAGCAGAGAGCAGAGCAGGCAGGAAAATCACAGTGGCTGTGCCACCAGGGGCAGTGTCCCAGCTGCTGCTGGACCCCACCCAAACAGCACTTCCCACCAGCAGTGTTCTCCACTCCTCTTCATTACTTTTAGCACTCAATGGATTTCTTCAGTGTCATGATGGGCTCTTAGCAGAGTCTTTTGTCCTGCTTCTCCTGGTGGTTGCAGCAGGCTGATGAAATCAGGGTGCTGGAGGAGTTGTTGGGTTGCTGTGAAATTCTTTCTAGTGGGTGTAGGTTGTAGCTAACCATACAACATGTGAGCAAAGACACATCCTGGTGAGCAGTGATTGGCACAGAGAATTTCCAATCACAGCCAATGATTACAGAGACATCACACAGACAGAAACTGAACTGATTGCTGTGGTGCTGTTCCAGAACTGTGACAAATATTGTGGTGCAGGCCCAGCTGGTTCCAGCACCATGAGCTGAGATACAAACTAGCAGAGCATTTGAGAGCAGGACCAGGGCTGCAAGGGGAGCCAAGGGGCCCAGACCTGCACAGCTGTGGCTCCTTCTTCAGGCATAGGTGAATGTTACAACTCCCTTTCCCTCAGCCTATCCCCACTAGCTCACTGTTGCATCTGGATTTGAGCAGGGGCTCTTCTCCCCACTTGCCTTTCCCATCTGCTTCAGGGATGCAGCACTTGGTTCTTTTTCACTCCCAGCCTTTCTCATATGGTTTGGTTGCACATCTGATCACCTCCAGGGCCTCACACAGACATGAAGGCCATCTCAACATTTCATTACTACTCCCTTTTTGGGTTCCCACTGATTGGTTTTGTTGCAAACTAAGTCATTGGTCAACATGGATCTACAGGCTGCAGCCCAGGCTCTGGTTGTCTCTCTGGGCTGCAAGTGCTCACTGCTGGCTCCTGTTGAGCTTCCCATCCACCAGCACCCCCAAGGCCTTTTCTTCATGGCTGCTCTCAAGCCAGTCCCTGCCCAGCCTATATCAGGATCCATGTACATGGTCTCTGTGCACAGTGTCCTGCAGGGTGCATGGGGATTGTTTTTAGGACTGTCCATGGAACCACAAATACAAAACCCAATTATGGGCTTGGTCATGGGGAAGTTACACCAACAACCTGAATCTGGTTGGGCTGTTGTGTTACAATCTTTGTGCTTGGTAGAATGGGTGTAGAAGATTCTCCTTTCATTTGGTTCCTGGTGAGTATCACAGTATCACAGTATCACAGTATAACCAAAGTTGGAAGAGACCCCAAGGATCATCAAGTCCAACCTGTCCCAACAGACCTCACAACTAGACCATGGCACCAAGTGCCACATCCAATCTCCCCTTGAACACCTCCAGGGACGGCGACTCCACCACCTCCCTGGGCAGCCCATTCCAATGACGAATGACTCGCTCAGTGAAGAACTTCCTCCTCACCTCGAGTCTAAACCTCCCCTGGCACAGCTTGAGACTGTGTCCCCCTTGTTCTGGTGCTGGTTGCCTGGGAGAAGAGACAACCCCCCTCTGTCTACAACCACCTTTCAGGTAGTTGTAGAGGGCAATGAGGTCACCTCTGATCTTCTCTTCTCCAGGCTAAACAATCCCAGCTCCCTCAGCCTCTCCTCACAGGGCTGTGCTCAAGGCCTCTCCCCAGCCTTGTTGCCCTTTCTGGACACGTTCAAGTATCTCGATGTCCTTCTTAAACTGAGGGGCCCAGAACTGGACACAGGACTCAAGGTGTGGCCTAACCAATGCAGAGTACAGGGGCAGAATGACCTCCCTGCTCCTGCTGGCCACACTATTCCCAATACAGGCCAGGATGCCATTGGCCCTCTTGGCCACCTGGGCACACTGTTGGCTCATGTTTAGGTGGGTGTCAATCAGCACCCCCAGGTCCCTCTCTGTTTGGCAGCTCTCCAGCCACTCTGACCCCAGCCTGTAGCTCTGCATGGGGTTGCCGTGGCCAAAGTGCAGCACCCGGCACTTGGACTTATTAAATGCCATCCCATTGGACTCTGCCCATCTGGCCAGTCGGTCGAGGTCCCTCTGCAGAGCCTTTCTACCCTCTAACTGACTAACATCTGTTCCCAACTTGGTGTCATCTGCAAACTTGCTGATGACTGACTCAACCCTCATCCATATCATCAATGAAGATGTTACAGAGGATGGGGCCCAGCACCGATCCCTGGGGGACGCCGCTGGTGACTGGCCGCCAGCCGGATGTGGCAACCATTCACCACCACTCTCTGGGCTCGGCCCCCAGCCAGTTCCTAACCCAGCACAGAGTGTTGCGGTCCAAACCACGAGCTGACAGTTTAGTCAGCAGTTTACTGTGGGGGACGGTTGTCAAAGGCCTTGCTGAAGTCCAGGTAGACTACATCCACAGGCCTCCCCACGTCCACCAGACGGGTCACCTGATCATAGAAGGAGATCAGGTTGGAGAGGCAGGACCTGCCCTTCCTAAATCCATGTTGGCTGGACCTGAGCCCTTGGCCATCCTTCAGGTGCGCAGTTATTGCCTCCAGGATAATCTGTTCATCACTTTCCTGGCACTGAGGTCAGGCTGACTGCCTGTAGTTTCCGGGCTCCTCCATCCATCCCTTCTTGTGGATGGGGATCACATTGGCCAGTTTCCAGTCATCTGGGACCTCTCCAGTGAGCCAGGACTGGAGGAAAATGATGGAGAGCGGCTTGGCCAGCTCATCTGCCAGCTCTCTCAGCACCCTAGGATGGATCCCATCCGGTCCCATGGACTTGTGGGTGTCCAAGTGGCTCAGCAGGTCCAAACTAATTCCTCATGGATTTCTGGGGCATTACACTGCTCCCCGACCCTATTACCCAGTCAGGAGGCCACTCATCTGGACTCCTGCCTTGATGTTAAACATGGAGGCAAAGAAGGCGCTCAGGACCTCAGCCTTTTCCTCATCTTCGGTCACCGTGTTCCCTCCAGGTCCAGTAAGGAGTGGAGGTTCTTCTTGCCCTTCTTTTTAGCGTTGATATATTTGTAAAATTGCTTTTTATTTTCTTTCACAGAGGTGGCCAGTTTCAGTTCTAACTGGGCCTTTGGCTCTCTAATTTTATTCCTACATAATCTAACCACTTCCTTGAACTACCTCGAGAAGCCTTCCCCTCCTTCCAAAGGTGATACAGCCTCCTTTTTTCCCTTAATTCCCCCAGGAGCTGCTTGCTCATCCAGGCCGCTCGCCTTCCCTGCCGGCTCATCTTTCGACACATGGGGACTGCCAGTTCCTGTGCCCTCAAGAGCTCCTTTTTGAAGTAGGTCCAACCCTCCTGGACCCCTCGGTTCATGAGGGTTGGTACCCAGGGAACTTTACAAATAAGTTCTTAAAGAGGCTGAAGTTTGCCCTCTGGAAGTCCAGGGTGAAGGTTCTGTTGGTACTCCTCCCTATCTCCCTGCATATTGAAAACTTCACTATCTCGTGGTCACTGCACCCTAGGCAGCCTCCCATGGACACTTCTCCCACCAGCCCTTCCCTATTGGAGAGCAGCAGGTCAAGCAGAGCCTGTCCCTGGTAGGCTCGCTAACAGCTGCGTTAGGAAGCAGTCCTCTATTCGCTCCAGGAATCTTCTGGACTGCCTTCTCTCTGCTGAATTAAGTTCCCAGCAGATATCTGGCAGATTGAAGTCACCCACGAGGACAAGATCTGATGATCTTGAGACAGCCTCCAGTTGTTTATAGAATAATTCATCAATCTCCTCATCCTGGTTGGGTGGTCTATAACAGACTCCAACCAGGATGTCAGATTTGTTGGGTTGCCCTCTGATTTTAACCCACAGGCTCTCAATTCCCTCATCTTCCACCTCAAGTTCTGAGGCAGCAAATGTCTCCCTAATATACAAAGCCACCCCTCCTCCTCTTCTCCCTCTCCTATCCCTCCTAAAGAGCCTGTAACCCCCCAGTGTAGCACTCCAATCGTGCGTGTTGTCCCACCATGTTTCTGAGATGGCAACTATATCATAGTTGCCCTGGTGGATTAGGACCTCCAGCTCCTCTTGCTTATTGCCTAGGCTGCGTGCATTGGTGTACATGCACTGCACATGTCTTTCAGAGTTCTGTTATTTAGAATTCTGCTAAGTTTTCCTAGTGAGCATAATGAATAGTAAGGATTTGGTATTTACAGGTACTTAGTATATAGTAATTGCAGTAAGGCATAAGCACTTAGTAATGAGTTCACATTGTAAGGTCTTCTTTGGGTTCGAACCTTCTTAGCTGTGTGCCTCAGCATTGCAAAGGAGCTCCGTGTAATATAGTTGAGGTTTGTAGTAAATAGGTATTAATTTTTAAAAGTATTCCTTAGCTAATGTAACGTCTTTCTATTTCCTTCTTAGACATTGACTAGATAAAATAAAAAATACAAAAATACAAAAAATACAGGAAAAAAGTGAAACAAAAAATTGTAAAATACAAAAAAATAAAAAAGAAAACATAAAAAAACCAAAACAAAGCAAAACAAAATTTAGATACAAAAAATAAAATACAAAATAAAAACCCAAAAATAATAATAATTAAAAAAAACCATTAAAAAAGAAGAAAAAATAAAATGAAAAACTATTTAACAAAATAATAATAAACAAAACAACAAACAAAAAAAACCCATAAGGATTACTAACAAAAAATAACTAACAAAACCCATAAGGATTATTAGCAAAAAAAAAAAAAGGATTATTAAGATAGGGAACTACTAGATTAAAACCAAAAAAAATTAAACATTAAACTAAAAATAAGAAATAAAGAAATAAAAAAGGTTAAAAAGGCAAAAAATTAAAAATAAAATGAAAAAATAATTAAAAAAGAAAAAATTAGATTAAAAATTAATTGATAAAAAATTAAACTGGATTAAAATAAAAATAAGCATAAAAAATAAAAGACAACAACAGATAAAAAATATTTTTTAAATTATGTAAAAAATATGTAAAATATGTTAAAAAATTAAAGTAGATTACAATTTTTTAAAATTAATTTAAAAACCCTTAAAAATAAAAATTATAGATAAAAAAATACACATAATGAAAAAAGAAATTTAAAAAATGCATTAAGAAGTATTAAAAAAATAAATAATTTTAAAAAATAAAATAACATTAAAAATAAATAAAATAAAATAAAATAAAAAATTTTAAAATAAAATAAAAATTCTTAAAATTCAAATTAGATTAAAAATAAATTTAAAATAAAATAAAATAACATCCAAAATTATAATAAAAAATTTAAAATTAAAATTAGATTAGATAAAAAAATTAAAAGTTACTTAGAGTAAAATTTTAAAATTAATAAGAAAAAATAGTATTAACTATGAAATAAAATTTAAAAACATCAATAAAATTTTAAAATAAAAAATAAAAAATAAATGAAAATTAAAATATAAAATAACAAAATAAAAATAATAACTTTTAAAAAAAAGTTTTAAATACATAAAGAAAACAAACGAACAAAACAACAAAAAAAGAGGATGTATATTTTATAGCTAAGGGTTTTAGTGATAACAGCAAGAAATAACTAACCCATATCAACTGCAATCATCACAACAAACAGCAGCAGAAGAATTAGGAATATGGAGGAATAGCATTTGCCATGGAGTTGAACATGATCACAGTAACTGTTATGACAATCTGAGCTCAAAAGCATCAATCAGAAGAATGTACCAAAAAACCCATCTGAATTTGGTCTGAATATCGTGATTGCTTGACTGTTCTATGATTAGAGAAGATGTTCATATGGATTTGTGTATTACCTTGCCTGTTTGCCATAATTTTGAACAGCTGAAGGGAAAGTCAGAATTGATTATAACACAACATGCATTTTCATTTTAGGTTAAAAACAAACAAAAAAGAAAAAAAAAAGGGGGGGATTCAGATTTGTCACAAAAGAATGGTTAAAGTATATTGTGCTCTCAAATTGTCATTCTATATGTACCTTTCCTAAGCAAAAACAGAGCATCAAAAGCATCAAAAAGTATCACTAGGATGAGCAAAACCACATTATTATGGGTAATTTTCTATTGGGCAAAGCAAGGAAGCTCCTTTGCTCTTGCTGTTTGCCTGCAAGTTTTCTGTCTGTGAAGCTAGAGCCTGGCCAGATCTACCTTTACAGATGAAAGAAATCTTGCTGCCATTAAACAATTCATGATTTTTGACCATCCTAGAGAAAATAAAGATGCAATATACCACTAAAGCAGATTGTAAAAGACAGTGCTGAGGACTGGATTTGTGTCTGAATCTGAGTGTGCAATGTGTTCAGGCATAATCAAGTCTTCTCTGTCCATAAGAGGAGTGAAATGTAAAGATCAGAACTATTAAGATCTAAGTTCTTCTTTACAAGTTTGCTATCTTTGACCATGTTTATGCCAGCTCGTTAGAACATTCTAACTAGCTCAACTTAAGCATTGTGCCGTGTAGGGTTTACATCAGTCTGTCAGACATGCTGCGCTACAGGACTTTTGCTTTGCTATCCAGCTTAGCTTTAACTCACTTGCTTCTGTGTATGCAAAGAGTATCTTGTATGGGATGGGAACAGCTCCCATGAGCAGATTGCTCCCAAAAATAAAAAGGGTATTTGTGGCAATGCCAGCGACAAGCAGTGTGAGCAATCTGGCAGTGTAGGCTTAGAGCCTGACATGGTGGTAGGCCATGCTCAGCAGAAGTGCAGAAGTGGCTAGCAGTGTAGCAAAACAGTGCTGTGCCTGCAGCATGTAACTGAAGCAGGGCACTGGTAGCTATAAACACAGAGAGTTATCTGCAAATAACAGGACACACACCTGCATCAATAGCCTCGCGTGGTATTAGTAGTGTGACCAATAATCTTTAACAGTGCGATGAGTGGTCACTGGTGGGGAGCCAATGAAGCTGTGCCAACAATGATCCCCGAGTCTATATAAGCTGTAGAGGTTCCCTTAATAAACAAACAACACTGGATCACATTGGTCATTCGTATTGACTCCATTCTCTGTCACCAACAGCCAGCTATTAAATATTAATAACAGCCCTAACAGGACTCCTTCCCAGGACAGATTGTGCCCACTCCCAGGAAAGGCTACACCACCTGAAGCCTTCCAAAAACTCATTCGTATCTCTTTCCCGTACAACCTATATCCCCTTTCCCACTCCTGACAGACTCAGCCCCACCCCAGTACAAACTCTCTGCCTGTTCTTTGGAGCTGGAGGTTCTGGTGTGTCCTATCCTCAGTCAGTAAGACACCACAGCATCTGGGAGGAACCATTGCAAATGCCCTGGGATGGAGCAGACCCTGCACACAGGGAAGACGACCAACTGCAGCTGGGCTATGGCAGGAGCAGTGTGGCCACCCAGACACAGCAGTTGTCCTCCCCCGACTCCTCACTGCTGGGCACCATCTGGATGCTTGGTGTCAGGTGTGGGGTTCTGCAGATGACCAGAGAAGGGAGGAACTGGGGAGGCTGCAGAGGAGATCTGCCAGGATGGGGGAATTGATATATCTGTGGAGAAGCTGAGGCACCTGAGCTGCTTCAGCCGGCTGTGGCTCAGGGCACTGCCATAGCAGTGTGCACATGGCTGAAGGGTGGTTTCAGAGAGGATGGAGCTCTTCAGGGGAGTGGGGAGAGACCAAAAGTTCACAAAGTGCAGCTTGAAAGGTTCAGAGAGGATGAAGCTTGTCTAGGGAGTGGGAAGAGACCAAAACCTCCACAAAGTGTAGCTTGGAAGGTTCAGAGTGGAGATGAGGCCAAAGTAACATCCCTCAGAGGGCAGAACTGCTATGCATGAGGCCATCCAGAGGGGTCAGGAAATGGCAGGGAGAGATAAGACAGCTCAGGGAAAGTATGGAAATGGCAGGGGGAGAGCTGGCTGGGGAAGCAAGATTGGTGTCAGCAACCTGAAGGGAAAGAGCTGCAGGCATGGGACAGTGGAGGAGAGGCTGCAGTCGGGATGGCCAAGGGCTCTGGCAAGGATGAGAGGCCCAACAGGACCAAGGCCTGGGAGGAGAAACTTGGCTTTGAGCCTTTGAGGTTCTTCTCTTGCAAGGGCAGTGGTCAGGGCTTGGCCTTTCTGCTTTCACAGACAAAGGCAAGTTTTCTGCCCTGCTCTTGCCTTTGTCCCTGCAATCCTGCCTCTAACAAGCTGCTCTAAGGAGTCCCTGGGGCGCCTTGCAGGAACAAGCCTCGGGGAGGCCAATCAGTGCTTCAAGGTTCTTTGGAGTTTTCTTCTGACTTGGACTTCTGGAGAGGCTTCTTGGCAGTACCTTGGCAGAGTCTCCTGGCAGTACCTAGCATGATGGAATCAGCCCAAATGCTCCATGGGGCTCATTAAATACTGCTGAACTCATTATTGCCAAGGTTTCTGCAGCTATTGGAGAGGGTTTTATTGTACAAGCATCTGATTTTTAAAGGAGATTTCATTCCTTTTCAGCAGGAGTTGTCTCTTTGCAAGCAAAACACAGCAAAACCTGACAAGGCTACCCTGCTCACTGCTCATCCTCACTCCACACTGACCCCAGCAGAGCTCTAAGCCACAGGGGAGGGCAGGATCTGCTTGCCAGGGGTTTGCTCAGCAGCAGAGCCACCTTGAGCTGCTGGTCCTGACCTGTCAGCACTGCCTCAGTTTCTGCTCTCACCAGAGCATGGAGATGCTTCAGTGCCTCCAGGATGCTTCCCTTGCATCCACTGTATCCTTCTGCTCTAACCAGCCCTGGGGACCCTTCCCAGTTGCTTCACTGGGACCCCT
>JAAWVA010000030.1:34871088-34939312 GCA_015227895.2 Colaptes auratus
ACCTGATGGGACAGCAGCAGGCACAGGGCTTGGTGCTGTCTATGCAGAAACTGCAAGGCCAGCAGCCTTGGGAGCTCCTGCTGAGGTAGGCAAGAGCAGGAGAGAGGAACACTGCCAGATGGTGCAGCCTGGCAGGTGCAGCCTGGCCATGAGGAGCAAGAAACCTCTCTCAAAGGGCAGTGCTGTGGCCTGGGAAGTTCTGCAGAAGGAGTCTGGGATCAGCCCTTCTCTTGTGTCCCCAGGAGCAGAGGGTGAGTGTGGGCAGGTGTCAGTGAAGGCATGGGAAGGCCAAGGTGGGGAAGTGAGAGGAGTGTCTGCAGCCTGCAGGGCAGGAGAAGCAGCTGTGAGACAGTGCAGGACAAAGCTGTGGGAGAGCTGGCAAAGGGCAATGGCAGTGGTGGGAGTGATGAAGAGAAGCCAAGGCTGTGCCCTCTTGGCTATGGCAATTCTCTGCCCCTGAGGCCTGTGAGGAGATGTTGTCCTAAGGCACTGGGAGGGCCTCACTGCCTCTTTCCAGTCCCAGGAAGGCTGAGGACTGTCAGGCCCTTGTCCTCCACTCAGCATCACAAACCCTACAGGGATGCTAAAGGAAGGCTGGAGAGGGACTTTTCATGAGGGTGTCTGGTGACAGGGCAGGAGGGAAAGGTTTGAAGGGGAGGAAAAGGAGGTTTAGACTGGGCCTTAGGAAGAAGTTCTTCTGAATGAGGATTGTGGGACTCTGGAATAGGCTGCCCAGTAGGATGCCCTCTCCTGAGGGTGTTGAAGCCAGCTGGATGAGGCCTAGAGCAGCTGAGTCTACAGGAGAGGCATCCTTGCCTATGGCAGGGAGGTTGGAGCAGATGAGCTCTGAGGTCTCTTCCAACCTAGGCCCTGCTATGCTGCTATGAACCCACCCCCCACCCCCACTGCACCTGAAGAGCCTGACCCACACATGAGGGACAGAACTGCCTGCCCAGGGGCTGTGCTCAGGCCTTGGCCTTTGTGCTGCAGAAACCCAGAGCCAGAGTTTGCTCTCCTGCACTTTGCCTTTGCCTGCTGCAATCACAGCCTCTCCTGAGCTGCTCTAACCAGTCCCTGGGGAGGCTTTGGCAGTAACAAGCCTCAGTGGGGCCAATCAGTGCTTCAAGGTACTTTGTGTTTTGCTTCTTGCTTCTTGCACAGTTTCTTCACTCTTCTCTCAGTACCTGAGGTTCATGGAATGATCCCCAAGTGCCCTGAGGAGCTCTTTGTGTCTTTGCTGTTTACTTGCAGATTTCAAAAGTGCACCTCACAAAGCTCAGGTTTTGATGGCAATCTATTTGATTCTTTCTCAGATGAGGGCAGAGGTGACAGCAGCATCCACCAAGCCAGAATGATGCAGGCTGTCTGCTCAGGAGGTCTGGACTGGGAGGAGAAGCTGTCCTTTCAGGGCTAACAATGAGTGAACAGCTTTGCTCCTCACCCTCCCCAACCTCCCCATTGCTGTCCCTGCCCACCTGGGCCTTCCATCTCTGATCCTTGCATCAGACTTCTCCACCATGGCACCAGCTGCCCCCTGCTGTCCTTAGACAACTGCCTGCACACAGACACAGAATTGTTGCTCTTTGGAAGCTAAGCAAATCCAAGAAAGTTCCCTCAGCAATCCAAGGCCTCTGGAACCATCTGCTCAGCACAAGCTGTCTCTCAGCAGCTTGTCTGTCCACAAGGGTGTGGCAAAGCCAACAAGTTGTGCCATGGCTGTGATTTCTCAGCCAGTCAAGAGTTCTTGAGAGTGAGAAACAGAGGAAAATGTTGGATCCTAGCAGCCCTTCATGAACCAATCCTGAATTCAAATCTCTTTCTATGGCTGTGCCTGGAGAGAAGCACCAAGCACAAAGACACAGGGACAGAGCTGGCTGCCTCCAGTGGAATGTAGAGCCCCCAACATGGCGACAGCAAAGGTTTCTGTCCAAAGACACAGAGAGGTGGAGAGGTGACTGGCAGAGAGGCTGCCCTTGAGTCCAGTTCCCCCCTGCTGGAGCTCAGGGCAAACACAAAGCTTCAACATTCTCAGAGGATGAGAACTGAGCCTGGAGAAGTCTGACCTGGTGCTGGCCCTTGGTGCAGGTTGTGCCTGAGAGATGTCTGAGTGGGGGAGATGCTGGACACTGCTGTGATCCAGGGAGCTCCAGGCTCTGGCTTTAGGGTCACTGTTTTTAGAGGTGGAGATCATTGACTTCCATCAGGTGTTTCTCTGATCTGGAGACCCTTGGATGCTAAATCATCCTGGGATCTTTTGCCACTTGCACAGACCCTGAAGGTTTTGACCTCCAAAGGTTTATATCAGCTCCCTGTTGGCTGTGATCCAAGCACAGATGCACTGAGCTGGCAGAAGCTGACAACCCCCCAAGCCATAGGGAGAGAAGTGCAAGGCTGGAAGAGTCCTGGTCTGGTCAGGTCAATCCTCTCTTGTGAACCCTTTGCTTCTCTCTGCCTGGGCTCATATCCTTCTCTTCTCTCCATCAGCCCTGCTCCTTTGTGCTGGGGAGGAGCAAAGTTTGCAGATCTGCTCCTTGCAACAGGACAGAAGGTAAAGAACCCAACTTTGGCACAGCAACAACATCCCAGGCTCCAGCTGACCCCTGAGCACCTCTCAACCTTCTCCAGACCCTCCTCCCAAACCACACTTCACCACTTCTGGAGCTTTGAGGGTCATTGGCTGTGATGGGAATGTAGGAGTTCACCTGCCTGAGCCCCAGGTGGTCAGGTATCAGTTGCCTGGCCAGAGGGGGATGGTTGGGATGGCTACGTCCTGGGGGTGTCAGCCCCATCAGCACTACAAGCAGGGGACTCAGCACAGGAGTTAGGGCTCTGATCCCTCCATTGCAAGGAGTCACACACAGTGTCCTTACTTCTTAGTCACTTGGTTCCCAAGAATTTGCCCAAGAGCACAGGGGTGACCATTCCTCTCAGCAGCATGGCCTCCCAGAAGGACCTGGACAGGTTCTGGGAGAAGAAGAATTTCCTGGAGATTAAAATTTGAAGGAGCCAAATTTCAGCCTTGAGGAAGTGGTGTCAGTGGTTGATGAAGACATGGCTGAGGACAGCAAGGATGAAGTATATGAGGATTAGGAGGAAGATGACAATAATTATGAGGACAAAGGGGATGATGAGGAAGAAGAGGAGGATGATATGGAATAGGACAAAGAAGAGAAGGAGGAGGAATATGAAGAGGAAGATGGGAAACATATATCAGACCCTCTGTGCCACCCAAGCAGCCACATCAGTGCCCTGAGGGTGGGCAAAGCTTCCCACCCAGCTGCTGGAGCTGCTGAAGCCCCACTGCCCGCGGCCCAGTGCCCAGCCCTGTCAGTGGTGACTACGGCAAGAGCTTCTCCCTCAGCTCTATCCTCAGCCAGCACTGCTGCACCCACACTGGTGCCAGCCCGTCCACAGCGCAGGCTGCAGCAAAGGGCTTCATCCGCAGCTTCCCCCTCACCTGGCATAGTCACCCCCACGCCGATGACCAGCGTGCCCCAGGGGACACAGCAATACACCGACCCCGGCACTGCCAGGCCAAACGTGACCCCCCTGGGGGTGCCTTCTCCAGCAGCTTGAACTGCAATCTCCTCTTTTACCACCTCTTTCCTCAGAAGCAAATGTGCCCCTGCCCTTCTCTGCACCAGCCAGTGCTGAGGAGAGGAATGACAGTGCTGACTCAGCACAGCTGGCAGCAAGACTGCAGCTGGGCTGGGATTTGGGTGTTTGTTCCTCAACACTTTGGGTTTCCTAGAGGGAAAAGAAAAACCTCATCCCAAGGATAATGCCTGATTAGAATGGAAACCCCAACCCTAATAAAGTATTTTCTTTGGTTGGTTTCTCTTTGACATTTCTGTCCCAAAAGGCCACTTTTGGGGACATTTCTTCCCCAGGGCCAGAGATGAAGCCATCTGCCCACTTCAGGGAGGTGTCCTTGAGGGGTTCTGGGAGGGTCTGGAATGTGAAGTGAGGAAATCAAACTCAGTGCCCTTCCATAGCCATGCAGCAGTATCCTTCACTAACCTGCATGGACATGGAATGATGGCTCCAAAATGTACCTGTGCTGGAAAGGTTAACCATGGTCCTCAGCTAGGACTCAGTCACACACAGGCAGTAGAAGGATAAACTCTTATTTGATAGAGAAAGTCCTTCAATGTCTTGGTTTTTGCTGCCACCTCCTGTCCTTTTAGCAACATTGCAGTCCCCATGTCTTCTGTCATGTCTTTTTCCTGTTGGTCCTCTGCCAATCCCACAGAACTGTCCTTCTCTTGTTTGTGAGGCCCAGGGCTGTGAGAACCCAGCCTGCTTTCCAGACTCAGCCTTAGTTCTCTCTCTGTCTAGAGCTGCCATCTGCTGCTCTATCCCATTTGCTCTCCCAAGCTCCAGGATTACTTGATTGATGTCAGAAAGCTAAGCTCTGACCTAGTGGGAGAGTTTCTAACAGTTAGTGAGAAAGTTCAGAAGTCTCCTTCCCTCAGCTGTCCTGCTGAGTGTTCTGGGAAGGTCTCCACTGAGGGCCAGTTCTGAGAGGCTGGGTTATGGCTGGGTTGAAGCCTGGGGTTAACACCCAAGGGTCAATGCCAAGGGTAAAGGTTGGAGCCAGGATGAGCAATGGGGGCAGAGTCAGGGTCAGGGGTGGGTTTGCAAGGAGCTGAACTGTAAGGGCTGAGGTGAGACATGGGCTCAGTTTCACTGTTAGAACAGGGGACTGAGTAGAGAGGATGGGAGGGGCCCAGGCTGTACTTGGAGAGCCTCATAGGATCTGTCCTGCACTGGGAGGTGCTCAAGATATTCAGTCTGTATTGGGAGGTGTGGTTATTGCTCCCCCTGTTTCCACAGCAGTAGCAGTAGCCCCTTATAACGAGGTCTCTTAGGGTGATGGATATAGGGGCACGAACCCTGCTGCTGCTTCAAGCAGAATTCCAGAAATGCAGAGAATCTCTGAAGTCCTCCCAGAAGTTCTTTATTACTCTGTTGTAGAGTCCCCAGCATTACAGAGTTTCAGAGTGTCTTTAACAGATGAAGTCCCAGAAGGCCTTAACAAAGTAGCTAAGCAGAGCAGAAGTCCCAAACATTCCCTAGCAGTATATCCCTAACCCCCACTCTCCAGTATTGCTCCGAGGAGCTGCTTAAATTCTCTTTCTTATCAATCACTTAACAATAAAACCTAACCACAGGTAGAAGCTAAAAAGTATTTCCCAAAAAGAGGTGCCAGTGTGTCAAGGAGGTGTCTCCTGCAGCCTGTTCCAGTCAAAGGATGTAAGGATGGTGTTGGCATGCCTGTGTGGTGGTTTTATGCCTTTAAAATTTAGTGACAGATTTTGAGCAGAAAAATAGAAATAAATCACTGTTGGGTGTTAAATGGAGAACAAAAGATGATTCAAGGCAAATTCATGGGATAAATATCAAGAATAAAATGGGCTGTGTTATAAAAACTCCATCCTCCTCTCCTCTCCTCTCCTCTCCCTCTCCTCTCCTCTCCTCTCTCTCCTCTCCTCTCCTCTCCTCTCCTCTCCTCTCCTCTCCTCTCCTCTCCTCTCCTCTCCTCTCCTCTCCTCTCCTCTCCTCTCCTCTCCTCTCCTCTCCTCTCCTCTCCTCTCCTCTCCTCTCTCTCTCTCCTCTCCTCTCCTCTCCTCTCCTCTCCTCTCCTCTCCTCTCCTCTCCTCTCCTCTCCTCTCCTCTCCTCTCCTCTCCTCTCCTCTCCTCTCCTCTCCCTCCTCTCCTCTCCTCTCCTCTCCTCTCCTCTCCTCTCCCCAAACCTCTCATCTTCTCCTCTTCTCATCTTCTCTTCTTTCTCTGGCTGTTTTGCTTCACTCAGGAGATAATGTGCTCTGCTGACCTTGGCTAAGTAACTAACTTCTCTGCTCCTTTCTCTTGTCCCTTTTGTGCAGGGGGATAAGGGGGATCCAGGGAGGGAGAAGCCAGTAGCTTCCCCTGGTCCTTGGCTGGGGGGGTCCTTGTGCTGTTCATTAGTTGTAAGGATCTGTGTAGTACTGTAAATCCTGTATATTTTGTACACATTCATTGCATTCCATTGTAGAGTGCAGGTTTTGCTTGCAAATACAGATTCATTTGCTTCTAACTGAGTTGGTCTGGCAAAGTTCATGTTGGGGGAAAACTTCAACCCCATCACAAAAAACTATAAAAACTGGTGCCTATTCAATGTGGAGCAATTGCTTGATTGATTAATTGCTGCTCAGATTAAGGAAGCAAAATGAAGCTGTTTTGGCTTTTGTGCATTTGATATATTCTGCTCTGACTGGGATTCTGTACAGATGGTGTGTGGCCTTGAAGTTGGGTAAGTGAGGAAGACATTTGGCACATAAACTGTCCCTTTGGTTTAAACAGAAGCTGAAAATGCTGTATGAGCACTGCTTGGGATTTCTGTGGCTTAACAGCTATGATATGTGACTGTGATTGTTCCTGCAGGAATACATCATTCAGCATTCCTGTTGCAGAGAGTTATGTGAGCAGCTGGGACCTCAGAATGATTTTACTGATGGCACTGCACCGGAGAGACAGCAGCGAATAGCTGTTCTGGTTTCAGACGCAGCAGACGCAGACTTCGTAGGGCTAGTTCTAACTCAAATGCAGACATTTCCCCTGATGAGGAAGACACAGAAACAGGACAAAGAGGGGGAAACAGGAAGACAGGAGTTAATGGGAAAGCAGCTCTGAGTGAGACCGGCAGCAGTTCTGGCATTCAGCCAGTGGGGGGCAGACGCAGCTCACAACAGCAGTGCCAGCGGCTGTGGCTCCACCTGCAGCCATTAATGATGCAAAATCTCTTCCACCTGCAGCAGCAGGAATGGAAGCGAGTTCCACAGCAGCCCCTGGGTCCCAAAGTCCACCTGCCAGTGTGTTCCCTTGCAAACCCTTCTGCTTCTGCAAAGTCTGCTGTAAACTTAAATGCAGCTCCAGTTCAACAAATCACAGCTTTGGATAAAAGGGGCAGGCACAAGGCAGATGAACAGAGAGAACAGCAAGATCCCTTTGCTGGTCAGGGACCTTCTGCTAAAAGGATCCTTCTGAAATGGAGAGAAAGTTTGCCTTAAAGATAGAGCTGAATTGCTGAGGCCATCAGTGGAGAGTGGAGATGCAGGACAGGATACAGGCTCTGGTAAGTCAGGAGATAATGGAGGTGCTTCTGAACTTAAAGACGTCCTACGGAGGGCAGCAGCAGGATTATGGGGACAGCCACTTCAAGAGGAGGAGACTGATGAAGAGAACATCCAAGCAGCTAATGCCCCCAGGCAGGAAATCAGGCATGTAAGAAAGGATTACATTAGAGGAGAGAATGAGCCAATTCTTACATGGCTAGGCAGGTGCCACGATACAGGGACCCCTGCTTCAGTAGTGGGGGACAAGTCAGCATCTCAGCTTGGAACCCTTTCAAAAGCCAGTGGAATAGATAGGCATCTAGGCAGGTGCCTTGGTAAAGTGCATTTGTGGACACGCCTTTGACTGGCAGCTCTTAGGAGGTGTCCATCCAGGAATGACCTTCCATGGAACCTTAAGGCTTGGAACACCATAGATGAGGGAATTAAGAGTGCTGACAAGATTAACCATGGTCCTCATCTAGGACTCAGTCACACACAGGCATTAGAAGGATAAAAACTTATTTGATAGATAAAGTCCTTCCATGTCTTGGTCTTTGCTGCCACCTCCTGTCCTTTTAGCAATATTGCAGTCCCCATGTCTTCTTGTGTTTTGCCTGTTGGTCCTCTGCCAATCCCACAGAACTGTCCTTCCCTTGTTCATGAGGCCCAGGGGTGTGAGAACCCAGCCTGCTATCCAGACTCAGCCTTATTTCTCTCTCTGTCTAGAGCTGCCACCTGCTGCTCTATCTGCATTTGCTCTCCCAAGCTCCAGGATTACTTGATTGATGTCAGAAAGCTAAGCTCTGAACTAGTGGGAGAGTTTCTAACAGTGAGAAAGTTCAGAAGTCTCCTTCCCTCAGCTGTCCTGCTGAGTGTCCTGGGAAGGGCTCAGCTGAGGGCCAGTTCTGAGAGGCAGAGGTTGGGTTGAGGCCTGGGGCTAACACCCAAGGGTCAAGGGTAAAGGCTGGAGCCAGGATGAGCACTGGGGGCAGAGTCAGGGTCAAGAGTGGGTTTGGGAGGGGCTGAACTGTAAGGGGTGAGGTGAGGGCTTGGCTCAGCTGCACTGCATTGGAGCAGGGGACTGAGTAGAGAGGATGGGAGGGGCCCAGGCTGGACTGGGAGGGCATCCTAGGATCCAGCCTGGACTGGGATGTGCTAAAAGCATTCAGTCTGTCATGGGAGCTGTGAGTGCTCCAGGCTGGCCAGGAATGGATCTTGATCAGACTCCTGATGTCTTCTTTTTGCCTTGTCCTTTCTTCTTGGCTGCAATGCTGCTCATTGGACACTCACTGGAAAATGCAAAAGGCTCCAGCAAGTTTCCAACCTACCACAGCCTGGGACTGCAGACACAGTGCTGTTGGCCTGCCCTAGGAACTGTCTGCAACTAAGGCAGCAGCTGAGCTGACCACAGACTCAAGTGCAGGAGGAGTGTGGTTCTCAGCTGACTCCACCCACTGTATGGGATGCAAATGGCAAGAGAAAGCTGCAGTGCTGGAGGCTGGCACTGGGAAGACTGTGGCAGAGGAAGGTGGTGCACAGGTAGGAGGATTGCCCTGCACTCATGCTGGCAGCAGAGAATGGTGCCCCTGCTATTCACACTGATGCCTGTGCAGCCTCCAAGGGTGCCACTGAATGGATGTTGTCAGGGGAATCCAATCAATCAGGAGAGCTGGAGACTGGCAATGACTCTGAGAAACAGGTCACTCAAGACCCTCAAAGGCAGGAGGGGTCAAAGGCCATGCACAGAAGGGAAGAGCTGCTGCACAATGGAACCAGCAGGCAGATCACCCAGCAAGAATTCCTGTGGTGAACAATGAGGGGAAGATTGAGCAAGATTGGCTGAGTGGCTGCACATGAGAAGAGGCCACCCAGAGAAGGCCAACCTCTATTCTGAGTGTCAGCCTCGAGGGAGGTCAGTTTGAAACACTTGAAACACTTCTTTCAGCTTGGCCACAATGTTGGGTAAGGCTTAAGGCCAACCACCCAAACCAAGCCTCTGCCCAACAGATCAGACACAAGAAGACTCTGTGGAGTCCCTGGCAAGTTGATTATATTGGTTCTTTGAAGACCTCTCCTGGGAAAAGTTATATCCTGGTAGGAGCAGAAGTGGTTCTAGGATGAGCCATGGCCACAGCTCTCAGCACTGCCACAAGAGCTCAAAGGATTGAAGCTCTGGAGAAATGGTTCAGCAGTCTACCTGTGCTGAGTGTGTCCAAAGTGCCAATGGATCACACTTCATAGTGAGCACAGTGCAAGGCTGGGTGCAAGGAGAATGAATTAAAGGAGTATTCCCTACCCCATATAATCCTCAGGCTAATGGTGTAGCTGAACAGACCAATGGTCTTCTTGCAAGTCATGCTGATAGCTCAAGGCACAGCTGGGACTCATGGTTGACACAAGCAGATTTTACTGCCAGCAGCTGATGAGGAATAGATGGAAGCTCCTACCACAGATACAGATAGCCCAAACTGTACTAGTGAAGCTACTGTCCATTGTCATTGTGCCCATGAATATTGGCAAAACCCAGAGGCTTCTATGCCAGGAAGCCTTGGATGGGATTGGGATTGGGCAGGGACAGCAATGGGGAGGCTGGGGAGGGTGAGGAGCAAAGTTGTCCATTCAATGTCCGACCTGAAGGACAGATTTCCCTGCAAGTGCAGATGTCCTGCTGAGACAGCCTGGGTCAGTGTCACTTGGTGAATTATCATCTCTGCTCTGAGCTGAAAGCCAACAGAATATTCTCCCTTTGATGTGAAATAAATAATAAAGTGCCCCATAACTCCATCTGCAAAGTCCTTCTTTTCCTCTCTCTTTCCTCTCGGCTCCCTTTTGGGTAATGGTGGGGGAGTATCTCATGGCCAGGGGCTCTGCAAGGCTGAGAGGCCCAACAGGACAAGGCCTTTGTCCCCTTGGCTCTGGCAGTTGCCTCTGCCAACTTGCATGTGGCTCAGTTAGTAGCATCTAAGACTCGTACTGGGTACTGGGAAGGTTGTGAGTTCAAGCCTGCAGTGGGCAGGAGTGTTCTCTCTGGGGAGCAATGTCCTTTCACTTGGTGCCATGGTCTAGTCTTGGGGTTGTCTCAGGTTGGACTTGATGATCTTTGAGGTCTCTTCCAACCTTAGCAATACTGTGATACTGTGAGAAACTTGGCTTTGAGGCTTTGAGGTTCTTCTATTGCAAGGGCAGTGGTCAGGGCTTGGCCTTTCTGCTTCACAGAACAAAGGCAAGTTTTTCTGCCCTTCACTTTGCCTTTGTCTCCCTGCAATCCTGGCCTCTAACAAGCTGCTCTAAGGAGTCCCTGGGGAGCCTTTATCAGTAACAAGCCTCAGTGAGGCCAATCAGTGCTTCAAGGGACTTTGGAGTTTTCTTCTGCCTTGGACTTGTTGAGAGGCTTCTTGGCAGTACCTTGGCAGAGTCTGCTGGCAGTACCTCAGGATGATGTCATCAGCCCCAAATACTCCATGGGGCTCATTAAATCCTGCTGAACCTCTCATTGTTGCCAAGGTTTCTGCAGCTAATTGGAGAGGTTTTTATTGCTCAAAGCATCTGATTTTTAAAGGTACATTTCATTCCTTTTCAGCAGGAGTTGTCACTTTGCAAGCAAACCACAGCAATCCTGTCAAGGTCCTACCCTGGTCACTGCTCACCCTCACTCCCCACTGCCCCCAGCAGAGCCCTGAGCCACAGGTGAGGGACAGGATCTGCCTTGCCAGGGGCTGGGGGTCAAGGCTTGGCCCTTGGGATCAATGCAACCCCTCCAGGTTTGCTCAGCAGCAGAGCCACCTTGAGCTGCTTGTCCTGACCTCTCAGCACTGCCTCAGTTCTCTGCTCTCCCCACAGCCTGGAGATGCTTCAGTGCCTCCAGTGATGCTTCCCTTGCATCCACTCTCTCCTTCTGCTCTAAGCAACCCTGGGACCCTTCCCAGTATGCTTCACTGGGACCCATTAAGAGTAGAAGAAACTTCAGAGTTTGAATCTGACTTTGACTTCTGGAGAGGTTTCATCAGCTTCCTCTCAGTCCCTGAGGTTTACAGGGCACCAAAAGCCAACAGAGGAGTATTAAAACACCTTGGGCTGGTCCCCTGCTGCTCTATTGGGCCGGAATCCTGGGCTGGAAGGAGCTGCTGGCAAGCAGGCAGCGCTGCAGGATACAGCTCTGGCCAGGAGCAGCTCCTCTGCATAGCACAGCAGGGCTGAGGACACTGACAGAGGATCTCAAGAACATAAGGAAGGCAGAGAGAGCTTCATGGTATCCAGGACTGGGAGGATGCTGAGAGCAAACTGGAGGAGAAGTCACTGCAGTCCCTGACACAGTGAGGCTGTGGGTGCAGGACACTGCAGCTGTAGCTCCTGGAGGCATCTCCCTCTCGGCAGCTGATGATCAGCTGAAGGCTCCTGGAGTGTGCACACAGAAGGAGGACCAAAGCCCTTCAGTTCCATCCTGTCAGCAGCAGTGAGCAGAGCTGGGGAAGGAGAAGGCTTCACCCCCAGCCCCTCTGCCTTTCTCTCTTCCCTTCACTGTCTCTGCAGCACTGCAGGCCTGCTCCCTGGTTCTTCACCTCTCCATGGGTGTGGTGGTTTTAGGCAATGCCTTTAAAATTTAGTTGCAGATTTTGAGCAGAAAAGGAGAAACACAATAAATAGATCACTCTTGGGTGTGAAAAGGAAAAGAAAAGATTCTTCTAAACAATTCATTGGATAAATCTCTGGAATCAGAGGAGCTGTACCATAACAATTCTCTCTCTTCTGATCTCAGCTGGTTTGCTTTGCTGGGGAGAGATCAGCTGCTTTGGCTGGCTTTGGCTAAGTCTAATCCACTGCTTTTTTTCTCTCTCCACTCCTCCTTTCTCTCTTGGAACAAGGGGGTAGGGATTAGGGAAAGAGGGTCTCTGACTAGGCGGTTTTGTGTTGTTAACTGATTGTAAGTACCTGTCTAATATTGTCACTCCTGTATGTTCTGTACCTGTTCATTGCATTCCATTGTAGAGTGTAGCTCTTGCTTGTCAATACAGCTTCATTTGCTTCTAACTGAGCTGCTCTGCAAAGCTAATGCTGGGGGAAATTTCAACCCACCACAGTGGGACTCTTGTTCCCTGGGATTGGGCTGTTGGTCACTTTCTGTTCTGACTCCAGAGGAATCTTCATGGCAATTCTGGGTCCTTGCTGCATTTGAAGCTGTGATGAACTCTGCCATGGGTTGGTAGTAATGGGACTGAGCTGATTCATTCCTAATGCAGCTCAGGGACAGGGGTTACAATGAGCCTCAGAGAAGTGTGCCCTAACTTGTCTCTGCCTTTCCCTCCTTGGACAGGTCTCCATGGCCAGAGGCAGCAGATGGCCAACAGCAGCTCCATCACCCACTTCCTCCTCCTGCCATTCTCAGGCACAAGGCAGCTGCAGCTCCTGCACTTCTGCCTCTTCCTGGCCATCTACCTGGCTGCCCTGCTGGGCAATGGCCTCATCATCACCACCATAGCCTGGGACCACCACCTCCACACCCCCATGTACTTCTTCCTCCTCAACCTCGCCCTCACTGACCTGGGTGCCATCTCCACCACTGTCCCCAAATCCATGGCCAATTCCCTGAGGGACACCAGGGACATCTCCTATGCAGGATGTGTTCTCCAGTTTTGCTTTTTCCTATTCCTAATTTCATCAGAGTATTTTCTCCTCACCACCATGTCCTACGATCGCTACGTTGCCATCTGCAGACCCCTGCACTATGAGACCCTCCTGGGCAGCAGAGTTTGTCTCCACCTGGCAGCAGCTGCCTGGGGCTGTGGCTTTCTCTATGCTCTGCTGCACACAGCCAATACATTTTCCCTGCCCCTCTGCCAGGACAATGCTGTGGAGCAGTTCTTCTGTGAAGTGCCCCAGATCCTCAAGCTCTCCTGCTCCACATCCTACCTCAGGGAACTTTGGGTAATTTTCATTGGTGTGTCCTTAGCATCTGTCTGTTTTGTGTTGATTGTGGTGTCCTATGTGCAGATCTTCAGGGCAGTGCTGAGGATCCCCTCTCAGAAGGGGACGCCACAAAGCCTTTGCCACCTGCCTCCCTCACCTGGCTGTGGTCTCCCTGTTTCTCACCACTGGCTTCTTTGCCTACTTGAAGCCCTCCTCCATCTCCTTCCCATCCCTGGACCTGGTGGTGTCAGTTCTGTACTCAGTGCTGCCTCCAGCAGTGAACCCTCTCATCTACAGCCTGAGGAACCAGGAGCTCAAGGCTGCCCTGTGCCAACTGATCCCTGGATGCTTTGAGAAGCAATAAACTTTGTTTTCTCCTGCAGAGCAGTTCTGATGCCACTCAGTGCAGACCCAGTTCTGGCTGTTGCTGCTGCTTTTATCCTTGTGAGAATGTTGTTCCCACACCAATGTCTTTCTTCAGACCATTTCTGGTTCAGTGTTGTCCTGTCTGCTGTGACCCAGAGGCTGCAGACATGAGGAGCTGTGCTTCCTGGGTGTTCAACAATAAAGTACCCTGTTTCTCTGCATTCCTTCCTCCTGAGTTGCCTGTCTTAGTTGCTTCCTCCAAGGCTTCTGTGGAGCTGCAGGGCAGTGCCTGTGTGCAGAGGTGGAGGGGCAGAGTCCCAGCACAGCAGCAGTGCCAGGCAGCCCCACAACTTGGGCTGTCCTCACTGCTCTTTCTGCCCTTCCACCCTCTCCTGCTGAGCCTCTGTGCTGGGGCAAGGCCTGAGTGCTCTGGCAGCTTGGGCACTGTGCTGCTGGGTGGCAGTGCTGGGACTGCAGGCAGGGAGAGGCCAGGGCTGCTTGTGGGACAGAGCTGTGCTCCAGAGCAGCACTGCCATCAGAACAGGAGGTCTTCTCATGCCTACATATCCCAACCCCCTCCCATTACAGACTGCACCTACTCAGAGTCCAAACTGGATACCCTGACCCCCTTCCAGTATAGACTCAGTCTAGACATAGTTCCTCTATCCCCTCCCAGTACAGATGTGGCCTCATCCCAGTACAAACTGGATCCTACTGTCCTCTAGCACTGCAGCCTGGTTCCCATCCCAGCACAGAATCCATCCCCTGGCTCCCTTCCCAGTACTGAATGCATCCATCCCAGTACAAACTGCACACCCTCATGCCCTCCCAGTACAGTCTGGACTCTGTCTTGGTCCAAACAGGATCCCTTTCATCCCTCCAGGTACATATTAGCCATTGTCCCAATGAAAAGTGGATCCCCTTATCCCCTCCCAGTACTGTCTGGACCCTATTCCAGTACAAGATGCATTTCCTGGGCTCATTCCAGTTACAGTCTTGTCCCCACATACTACAATTTGGGATCCTTTTCACCCCTCCCAGTGCAGACCTGGTCACATCTCAGGACAAACTGCATCTCCTCAACCCCTCCCAGCTCAGATGTGCTCTTATCCCAGTACAAACTGCATCACTTTACCATCTCCCATACAGTTTCCTGTGCCAGTACAAAGTGCATCCCTTGGACCCCTGCCCAGTCCCATCTGCACCCAGCACAGCACAAAGTGGATATCCTGATCCCAGTGCAGCTGTGGCCTGATCCTGGTACAAATAGGATCCCATCTCCCAGCACAGTCTGAGTCTCATCCCAGTACAAAGTGCATCTTCTGAGCCACTGATCCCATCCCAGTTCAGACTGGGGCCCCCTCCAGGTACAAACTGAACCTCTCTGAGCTCTCCCAGTACAGACAGGGCCTTGGTACAAAAGTAGCTGAACCACCTGGTCCCCTCCCAGAGCAGACATGGCCTCATCCCAGCACAATCTAGATCATCTTTTTCCATCCCAGTACACTCTGGGTCCCATCCCAGTACAAAGTGGATTCCCTGGTGCCTTCCAGTACCTACTGCATCCCTCCACATGTTAACTGTACACTCTGGTTCCAACCCAGTACAGACTGGGCCCCCTCCCAGTACAAACTGCACCTCCTGACTCCCTCCCTCTACAGACTGGGCCCTGTCCAAGTACAAACTGGTGTCCTGATCCCATCCCAGTATAGTCCAAGACCTATCAGAAATGGAAATGGATCCAATGGCATCACCCAGCACAGACTGGGGACCATCCCAGTGCAAACTGCATCTCCTGATCTCCTCCCAGTACAGCCCTGGCCCCCTCCCAGTTCCAGCTGCTTCCCTCCCACTACAAACCAGAGATCAGGACTCCTTCCCAGTACAGACTCTGCCTGATCCCAGGAAAAGCTGAATCACCTGAACCCCTCCCAGAACCAGACTGGGACCCCTCCCAGTACAAACTGTATCCCTTTACCCCCTCTCAGGCAGTCTGAGCCCGATCCCAGTACAATCTGAGTCCCCTGGACACATCCCAGTATAGTCTGGGTCTCATCCCAGTACATATTGGGCCCTGTCACACTCACAACTCCATACCCTAAGCACACCAGAGTCTAGTCTTGGCCATCTCCCATTTCTAACTGGCTCCCATTAACATCTCCAAGTACAGCCCAGGCCTTGTCCCAGGAAAAACTGATTCCACTCATCCCCATCCTGTGCTGTTTGATATTTTTATCACTGCTATAGACAGAGGGATGGAGACACCATCAGCAAGTGTGCAGATGGCACCAAGCTGAGTGCTGATGCTGTTGAGATGCCAGAGGGACAGGATGGCATCCAGAGGGACCTGGACAAGCTGGAGAAGTGGTGCCCAGGTGATCCTCATGAGGTTCAACAGCAGCAAGAGCAGGGAACTGAAGCTGGGCTGGACAAAATCCTCACTATCAATACAGGCTGGGGGAGGAGGTGATAGAAAGCAGCCCTGAGGAAAAGGACTTGGGAGTGCTGGTGGGGGAGAAGCTGGACAAGAGCAGGCACTGTGTGATTGTAGCTCTGAAGGCCAAGGGCAGCCTGGGCTGCATCCAAAGCAGCATGGCCAGAGATGGAGAGAGGGGATCCTGCTACTTTGTGATGCAATGGTGAGACCTCCCCTGGAGTCCTGCATCCAGCTCTGAAGTCTCAGCACAGGAAGGACATGGAGCTGATGGAGATGGTCCAGAGGAGGGACACAGAAATGGTCAGGGGCTTGGAGCAGCTCTGATACAAGGACAGGCTGAGGGGGCTGGGGTGGATCAGGCTGAAGAAGAGAAGGCTCTGGGGAGACCTAATAACTGCTTTCCAAATGCCTGAAGTGTACTGGATGGAGAGAGACTGTTTGCAAGGTCCTGCAGTGACAGGACCAGGGCAATGGCTGTGGATGTGAGGAAGAAGTTCTGCACCATGATGCTGCAAGAAGGGGCTGGTACATAATCAATATGATTAACCAAGTCCAACTTTATTAAGGTAACACTTCAGCTTATATACAGTTGCTGTTAATTATGCATACTAGTCAAGATCCTATTGGTCGTTTGCTATACATCAACCCCTCCCCTAACAAGTTATCAGTTCCACATTCTTTAGCCACATTCCTTATCCACAACGTCCTGTTATTCAGCTCCCAGGGACTTTCCACTCCACTGCTCTTCAAGGACATAAATAACTCCAAGGCTATTCATCTGCTCCTTACGCTCAGCTCTCTTCTCTTGCAGGTCCTTGGTTGTAATCTGAGTGAGCATGTCCAGACCCCGTTTTATAGCCCAGTCATCCACAATTCCCCTGGTTTTTTTTTAATGATTACAAAACTCCCAGTCATTTGATTAACTTTCCTCATAATACAATTATACTCTGTCACCACGCGAGTGACCACACACAGCGCTATTACAGGTTGTTGATGCAGGTGCGTGTCCTGTTATTTCCAGATAATCAATGTGATTGATAAGCATGCTTCAACTTTACTGCCCGGATACACAGCTTATACAGCATCTCAGCTAAGTATGCACAAGCATCACTATTCTATTGGTCTCTGACTGAAGGCAGCATTATAATATCCAGCCCACCTGCAATTAGGTCTGTGTACAATATCAAAGGCTCTGTGTGCATTCCAAGAAAAACTCCCTTCTCACTAGCTCTTCCTTTCCCATCCAATTATCTTACCTAGCTCTCCCTTTCCCATCCAGTTATCTTACAAACACACAGCTGCGAGAACAGCTACGAGGCCATAGTGACCTTGCTGCTTCAGCAAGGCAGCTAACTATGAGCAGTAAACAACAAGATGGAGTAAGGCCTACATATCCTGCTCAAGCAGCTGTTCCACAGAGACATGTCCCTTAGATTTAAGCCATTCTCCAACAATTCCCCCCTTTTTCTTTTGTACAAGAAAAGCTCAAGATGTTACCTCATTTACACTTCTCATAATACATCCATATGCAATACGCAAAACAAGCAATATCAGCAGAACAATACCAATCCAGTGTAAACCTTCCTTAAGCAGACCTAATAACCAAGGAGACATATTTCCAAACCAAGATTGAAACCATTGATCTAAAGGATTTACATCTTTAACAATTGAGTATGATTTTCCAACCAAGCAATCCTTTTATAAATTTATTGACTGTGATCAGACAAATTAAAACAACACATGCCTTCGAAATCCTCACAGCCATGACCATGAGCTAAAAGCAAAAATCAAATAGCAGCTCTATTCTATAAATATGCATGCCTTAAACTATTTTGATCTAAAAGTAATTGATCTAAAATTACACTAGTAACATTAGCCTGTTTAGCTGACCAACAAGATAACTTCTCAATTTGCTTTAAAGCCTGATTAGCAGCAAGACCAGGAATAAAAAGAGAAGCAAAGAGATTTGCTGCAGCTGACCAACAAGATAACTTGCTGTGTTTGTAGCTACCAGCATCCTGCTTTAGTTACACGGTGCAGGCACAGCGCTGTTTTGCTACACTGATAGCAACTTTTGCACTTATGCTGAGCATGGCCTACCACCATGTCAGGCTCTAAGCCTACACTGCCAGATTGCTCACACTGCTCGTCACCAGCATTGCCACAAATCCCCCTTTTTGTTTTTGTGAGCAATCTGCTCATGGGAGTTGTTCTCATCCCATACAAGATACTCTTGCATACACAGAAGCAAGCGAGTTCAAGCTAAGCTGTACAGCAAAAGCAAAAGTTTTATAACACAGCATGTCTAACAGACTGATGTAACCCATACAAGACACAATGCTTAAGTTCAGCTAGTTAGAATGTTCTAACAGAGTTGGCATAAAATGTGGTCAAAGACAGCAAACATTGTAAAGAAGAACTCAGGTCGTAATAGTTCTGATCTTCACATTTCACTCTTCTTATTGACAGAGAAGACTTGATTATGCCTGAACACAATACACACAGAGATTAAGACACAAATGCAATCCTTACCACTGTCTTTTACAATCTGCTTTAGTGGTATGTTGCATCTTTATTTTCTCTAGGATGGTCAAAAATCATGAATTGTTTAATGGTAGCAAGATTTCTTTAATCTGTAAAGGTAGATCTGGCCAGGCTCTAGCTTCACAGACAGAAAACTTGCAGGCAAACAGCAAGAGCAAAATGGCTTCATTGTTTTACCCAATAGAAAATTACACATAATAATGTGTTTTTGCTCATCCTAGTAACACTGATCTCCCAATGCTCACACAACAGCTAAACAGTCATGACACTCAGCCATAAGTTAGATACTTTCTGTTGACATCCTGGATCATTGTGACAGGCGTTGAGGTCAGCGCTAGGCAGCCCTGCTGACTGTCACTTCATGACAGCTGTGCCACGTTCGCGCTGTCTTGTGGTGAGAGGGTTGCAGCACTTTGCAAAGTTTATGTTTGTAGGTGTTGACATGAACTAACTATTTCTTGTTGGTACCATTAAAAAACTTCTTTGCTATGGGGTGTTCTCTCTTTCCCTCTTTTTTTTTTTTTTTTTTTGATATGCATGTGTTTGTTGTAGTCTCCAACCTAAAATGAAAATGCATGTTGTGTTATAATGAATTTTGATTTTCCCTCTAAGTGTGTAATATTATAACAAACTGGTGAGATAACATATAAGTTCATATGAACATTTTCTCTAATCACACAACAATCAACCAACCATAATATTCAGTCCAAATTCACAGGGTGCTGTGATACATTCTTCTGATCGATGCTTTTGATGCCAGATTATCATAACAGTTATTGTGATTGATGTTCAACTTCATGGGAAATGCTGTTTCCTCATAGTCTTGATTGTTCTACACATTAGCTAAGGAATACTTAAAAAAATTAATAGCTATTTACTACAAACCTTAACTATATTACTATTTACTACAAACCTTAACTATATTACATGGAGCTCCTTTGAAATGCCTAGGCACACAACTAAGAAGGTTCGAACCATAACAAATCTTACAATGTGAACTCATTACTAAGTCCTTATACCTTGCTACAATTACTATGTATTAAGTACCTGTAAATACCAAATGCTTACTATTCACTATGCTTACTAGGAAAACTTAACAAAACTCTAAATAACCAAACTCTGAAAGACATTACAATCAGAGATTATGAAATTAGCACTGTTGCTTTAAATCAGAACACAGCTTTGGTGGACTAGAGTCGTACCAGAAAAGAGACGAGGGGGGGCAAGGTGTGCAGTAGTTGCAATTGTTTCTGTGGTAAGGGTCCTAACAACTTGAAGCCTATCATGCCTGAACGACCACTGCTCCACCCATACTGCATTAGCTGTTTTCCATTTTAATTTGAGGGTTGGTTGCTGACCAGTAGCCGCTACAGAAAAGGAACAGAAACAAGTTTTGCTCCTAGCTAACTTAAGGTGTCTCAACCCAATAGAGTAACTGGAAGGGTTAACACGTACGGTCTTACAGTGATTGATTTGCTGTCGTAAAAGCTAATTGCACTGGCTCTTTGCTGACTCAGGTTGTTTGGATACATTTAAAACCCTTTAAACCTTTTAAACTCAAGACCATTTCATTTATGACGAGATACAATAGTGATATCAGCTCCAGATAGTCACAATCTGTTCTAATTTTCCCTTAGCCTTCTTATCCTCAAATCCTGTTAAAAGTTTTAGGCACTCAGGACTCAAATGGTATTAGCTGAACAATCTCTGTCCCAACAAGAGTGCTAACAGGAGGGGTAATGCTATAGAACATAACTTTCTTAGCCCAATCATAATCAGAATCTATTGAACCAGGAATTATAAGGATGCCGTGTCTAGAGGAAGACGATCTGCCAATTAACAGAGCACAGGGTTGGTGACCCAGAGGACCGTGCTGATGGGACTCGACAACAACATTTTGTGGACTCAAGAATGACCTATTGGTAAAATGCTGAGAACCTGTTTAGCTTTTTCGTTAGCATTGTCAAATGCCAGAATAATACCACAGGAGATGCATGTGCAGGAAAATCTACAGATTCCCTTCTATTACTGCATTTCTCACAATACCTTTCCAGCAGCGCAGCAGGACAGTTCCCCGTCCCTCCCACCTCCCGATCCCTTACACTATCGTCCCTTCGGAATTCGATTGTAGCCTCCGTTATAGTGATGTTTTCTGCTGACAATGTCTGGGGCGTAGGAAGAGGGGAGATGGTGAGGTGACCGCTGGTGCTGGCCGCTGCCGTGCCACCGCCTTGCCGCCACCATGGGGATGGCCGCTGGGGCCGCTGCCATGGCTGCTGCCGTGGGGGCCGCCGTGGGGGCCGCTACAGTCCGTGCTGCCGGTGTCGGTGGTGCGTCGGTCGGTGCCGCCTCGGTCGGAGCCGTCGGTGCCCGTGGGGGCCGTCGGGGCTCGCGGAAGGGGTGTGGTCGTAAGAATGCCATAACCGCGAGCCTCCAAGCGATCCATTTTTCTAAGAGGGACTGTGAAACAAAGTTGGCTCTGTTTGATTTCTCAGCGTCGGTGTTGTCTCTTCCGAATCCGAGCTGTCGTTGGCGATATTAGGAGATGTTGATGAATGGGATCAAACACGCTGAACCACAAGTTTCGCTGTCTTTTTATCGCTTCCTCCCTGCTGGGATGGTGGCTGGTGTTTAGCACCTCATCCCACAGCTGGGCTCTAGTTTTGTCCCGTGCTTCGGTAGTAAAAGCTTCGGTTGCCCGGGATAAAATCATGATTCCGGGCCCATGCTAATAGCCCTTTCAAAATCCCAGTAATCTCAGTAACACCTCTCACGGAGAGGATAGTTAGCCCGTTCAAAATGCCAGAATTGTCAGGAATACCTCTCTCGGAGAGGACAGTTTGGAGGGCGTTTAGCACAGCTCTTCTGTTTCGCGGAGTGCTTCACCGTGCCTCTCCCCGGCTGCTTTTGCAGCTTTACGGCACTTTTGTCACCATCTATGATCAAGTCCCACAGTTTGTTTCCATATTCTCTCCAACACATCACACTAACACATCTTCTGACGACTTGAAAAAACCATTCTCCCTTCCAAACTGCAATAAACGTTCAGGATGCTTCTTTAAATCCACATCCTCTACACTGCGTTTCTCAAGGAAACTTAAAAATAAGTTAAGAGCTACTTCGCTTTCCATCCCTTAGTGCAACCTTCAAAAACCCGTGGAAGTCGAGTAGCAGCCCTTACCCGGACGGCGAGCTTAATTCCAATTCAGGAAACCCAGCTCAGGCACGGTACGAACTCCCTACGCCAGCGTTGAGTCGCACTTTTGCCCCTCGATTCGCTGCTAATCGATGCTTTTCCGGGCTTGCCACCACCCCGACTGCAAGAAGGTCTCCGCAGGCCTCCTATCCGCGTCGGGGGTTCTCTCCCTTACCCCACTGGATCGTCCGTCCCTGTTCTCAGGCGCCAGATATCGGAGAGCAGCGAGGGAAGACAGCAGCAATCAATGTGATTGATAAGCACGCTTCAACTTTATTGCCCGGATACACAGCTTATATAGCATCTCAGCTAAATATGCACAAGCGTCACTATTCTATTGGTCTCTGACTGAAGGCAACATTATAATATCCAGCCTACCTGCAATTAGGTCTGTGTACAATATCAAAGGCTCTGTGTACATTCCCAGAAAACTCCCTTCTCACTAGCTCTTCCTTTCCCATCCAGTTATCTTACAAACAGATGTCATCTCAGTGACAGAGATTTAAGGAGACTGTGTGTGACTTTGCAATGGAGAGATCAGACCCCTAACTCCTGTGCTGAGTCACCTGGTTGCAATGCTGGTGGGGATGACACACCCTGGTACCTAACCACACCCCTCTGGTCATGCAACTGACCCTTGACCACCTAGAGCTCAGGGGGTTGACCCCCTAAATTCCTGGCACAATGATCCTCAAAACCCCACAAGAGGTTAGATGTCGTGGGGAGGAGAGTCTGGGGGGGGGGATTGAGAGGTGCTGTGAGGTCAGCAGGAGACTGGGGTCTTGCTGCTGTCCCAAAGTTGGGTTCCTTACTCTCTGGGCTGCTCCAGGGGACCGATCTGCAAACTCTGCTCTTGCCTAGCCCAGTGATTCAGGGCTGATAAAGAGAAGGTATGGCCCCAGTCAGAGAGAAGCAAAGGGCTCAGAGGAGAGGACTGAACTGCAAGGGATAGCTCAGTGTTGACCAGGGTTCTACAGCAGAGCAGGCAGAGCTCCTGAAGATAGGAGGTATTCTGTGTTCAGCTCCTTGCCCAGCAGACAACCAAGAGCACAAATCTGCAAGGCAGGAGCGCAAGTGAGAGGTCTTCAGGCAGCCTCTCCCAGGCCTTGGCTGCTGATTCCTCCACTGCCTGCAGGTTCCTCCCATTTGCTGCTCAGGGCTCTGCTGCCTGCAACTCTATTGGCAATTCTATTAGCAACTCTATTGGCAACTCTATTGCTCTGGCCCCTGGTGTCCTCCCTCACCCTGCTCACAGAGCCCACCCCACCCACTGAGTGCTCAGCTCTGCCCTGCAAGCATCTCCTGCCCACAGGGCTCTGCCCAAGGGGGACTCTGTGCTGTCCACTCCTCAAGAGAAGATGAGAGAAGCCCTGAGCAGACAAAGAAGGGGATGTGCACATCCCATTGACACACATGAAGGCCAGAGAGCCTCATTTGAAGGGCTGTTGTATCCTTCTCTCCCTGCTCAAGTCTCTGAGATTATATTTTGGAGGAATTCTGACCCAGCTCCAGAACCAGTGCCTGGGTGACCACTGACTCCAGCTGAAGATACAGATGAGGAGCATGCTGTTCAGGGTGCTGTGTTTTGGATTTGTTACCCGGCCAGTGCTGAGAGCAGACTCTGTCCTCACTGCATGGATCAGTTGGGGAGACACCAGTGACAACTGGCAGGCTAAGCTCTCTTGGTTTCCATGGAAATGAAAGGTACAGCAAACCTGCCTGGGGCTGGGGCAGCTCTCCTCAGGTGGCTCAAATGCAATCCATGGCAGAAGAGCAAATGCAGACTGGATGCAGGGAGCCAATGGATCTACTCACCAGGAACCAAATGAAAGGAGAATCTTTACACCCATTTTACCAATCCAGAGCACAAAGATTGTAACACAAAGCCCAACCAGATTCAGGTTGTTGGTGTAACTTCACCATGACCAAACCCATAACTGGGTTTTGTATTTGGGGTTCCAGGGACAGTCCTAAAAACAATCCCCATGAACCCACAGGACACTGTGCACAGAGACCATGTGCTGGGCTGGGCAGGGACTGGCTTGAGAGCAGCCATGAAGTAAAGGCCTTTGGGTGCTGGTGGAGGAGAAGCTCACAGGAACCAGCAGTAAGCACTTGCAGCCCAGAGAGACAACCAGAGCCTGGGCTGCAGCCTGTAGATCCATGTTGATCGATGAGTTAGTTTGCAATAGAACCAATCAGTGGGAACCCAAAAAGGGAGTAGTAATGAAATGTTGAGATGGCCTTCATGTCTGTGTGAGGCCCTGGAGGTGTTGACAAGTGCAACCAAACCATATGAGAAAGGCTGGGAGGGAAAAAGAACCAAGTGCTGCATCCTTGAAGCAGATGGGAAAGGCAAGTGGGGAGAAGAGCCCCTGTTCAAATCCAGATGCAACAGTGAGCTGAGTGGGGACAGGCTGTGGGAAAGGGGAGTTGTAACATACACCTATGCCTGAAGAAGGAGCCACAGGCTCTGCAGGTCTGGGCCCCTTGGCTCCCCTTGCAGCCCTGGTCCTGCTCTCAACTGCTCTGTTAGTTTGTATCTCAGCTCATGGTGCTGGAACCAGCTGGGCCTGCACCACAATATTTGTCACAGTTCTGGAACACCACCCCAGAAATCAGTTCAGTTTCTGTCTGTGTGATGTCTCTGGAATCATTGGCTGTGATTGGAAATTCTCTGTACCAATGACTGCTCACCAGGATGTGTCTTTGCTCACATGCTGTATGGTTAGCTACAACCTACACCCACTGGAAAGAATTTCACTGCAACCCAACAACTCCTCCAGCACCCTGATTTCATCATCCTGCTACAACCAGGAGAAGCAGGACAAAAGTCTCTGCCCATAGCCCACCCTGACACTGAAGCAATCCATTGAGTGCTAAAATTAATCAAGAGGAGTGGAGAACACTGCTGGTGGGAAGTGCTGTGTGGATGGGGTCCAGCAGCAGCTGGGACCCTGCCCCTGGTGGCACAGCCACTGTGATTTTCCTGCCTGCTCTGCTCTCTGCTTGCTGTTCAACCTTGGTTTGCAGTTAGAGTTAGGAGGATGGCCAAGCAAGTCACACTGCTGCAGACATTTCCCATCATCAGTGTTTCCTGCGTGCTTTCTGTCACTGAATGGCATTGCAGAAGAATCTGGAGGCTAAGGAACCACCAAATGTCCTTCCCATTCTGATTGGATGATGGCATTCTCTGTTGAGAGGCACAGAGACAGGAGGCAACCACACAGCCACTCTCTGGCTGAGAGAAATGCACTCAAGTCACAGAGCAGATTGTGGTGGCACAGACCCCCGTCACAGGGAGCCTGCTCAAGACCTGATGTGTTCCCCCTCCCCCTTGTCAAGGCCATGAACTAGCCCAGGGTAAGGCAGGTGTGGATCAGGACGGACAGAGCCCTGAGAGGTGTCCTTGGTATAAATAAATAATGATTGCCCACTGGAATCAGCTGCCTGTGGAAGTGGTGGAGTCACCTTCATTGGAGGTGTTCAAGAAGAGGCTTGATGGGGTGCTTGGTGCCAGGGTTTAGTTTTTTGGTTGTTTAGGTGGGTTGTATTGTACTGTATTGTACTGTATTGTACTCTTTTGTACTGTATTGTACTGTATGGTACTGTGTTGTGTTTTGGGGGTTGGATTGGTGATGGGTTGGGCGTGATGATCTTGAAGGTCTCTTCCAACCTGTTGTATTGTATTATTATTATTGTATTATTATTGTACTGCACCCTCGCTCTCAAAGCCTTGCACTGCTCTTCCTATGGCTTGAGGGGTTTGTCACCTCCTGCCAGCTCAGTGCATCTGTGCTTGGATCACAGCCAACAACGAGGTGATAGAAAACTTTGGAGGTCAAAAACTTCAGGGTCTGTGCAAGTGGCAAAAGATCCCAGGATGATTCAGCATCCAAGGTTCTCCAGATCAGAGAAACACCTGATGAAAGTCAATGATCTCCACCTCTCAAAACAGTGACCCCAAAGCCAGAGCCTTGGAGCTCTCCTGGATCACAGCAGCTGTGTTCAGCATCTCCCCCACTCAGACATCTCTCAGGCACAACCTGCCCCAAGGGCCTGCACCAAGTCAGACTTCTCCAGGCTCAGTTCTTGTGCCCTAAGAATGCCAAAGATTTGTGAGGGTTTGCTTTGAACTCCAGCAGAAGGAAACTGAACTCCAGGGCACCCTCTGCCAGCCTCCTCTCCACCTCTCTGTGTCTTTGGACAGACACCTTTGCTGTCACCAGGAGCAAGGTTTCTATCTTGCACTGAACCCAGCCATCTCTGTCCCTGTGTCTGTGTGCTTGGTGCTTCTCTCCAGGCACAGCCATAGAAAGAGATTTGACTTCAGGATCCCTTGCAGGCAGTCAGGGGCAGCCTTGTCCTTATCCACTCTGTCCTTCAGAGGCTCTTGGATTAGAACACATTCTGATGAATCACCTTGTAAGCCCCAGGTGGGCAGTGACAGCAATGGGGAGGTTGGGGAGGGTGAGGAGCAAAGTTGTCCATTCAATGTCAGCCCTGAAGGACAGATGTTCCTGCAAGTGCAGATGTCCTGCTGAGACAGCCTGGGTCAGTGTCACTTGGGGAATTCTCATCTCTGAGCTAAACTGAAATGGAGTAAAATATTTTATCTATGACATAAAAAAACTTGAGCTTTGTGAGGTGCACTTTGAAATCCTGAAGAAGATTGCAGAGACACAAACATCTCATTAGGGCACTTGGGACTCATTGCAGGAACCTCAGGTGCTGAGGGAAGACTGAAGAAACTTCTTCAGAAGTCAGAAGGAAAACACAAAGTGCCTTGAAGCACTGATTGGCCCCACTGAGGGGCATTACCAACAAAGCCTCCCAAGGGCTGCTTAGAGCAGCTCAGTGGAGGCCATGATTGCAGCAGACAAAGGCAATGTGCAGGAGAGCAAACTCTGGGTTGGGTTTATGGAGCAGAAAGGCCAAACCCTGAACACAGTGCCTGGGCAGGCAGATCCTGTCCCTCCTGTATGGGTCAGAGCTGCTCAGGTGCTGTGGGGTGTGGGGTTTGTGATGCTGAGAGTAGGACAAGGGGATGAGAGTCCCCAGCCTTCCTGGGGGTGTTTAAGGAAGCACTGAGGACCCCCTGGTGCCTTAGGAAGTCTCCTCACAGCCCTCTTTGGTGGATGATTGCCACGGCCAAGGCGGCAAAGCCTTGGGTTCTCCTGATGACTTCCAGCCTCACCAGTGCCCATTGCCATCCCCACCACAGGTTGTCCTACACTGTCCCCCACACTGGCTTTGGTTTCTGCAGCAGAAAGGCCAAGCCCTGACCACAGAGCCTGGGCAGCCAGATGCAGAGAGGCTCAAGCTGAAGTTTCCTCTCCCTGGCCTTGGTGGCAGAGGCAAGTGCCAGAGAAAAATGGACAGAGAGTTTGGATTTCTCAGCCTTGCCAGAGCCCTTGGCCTTCCCTACTGCAGCTCTTTCTGTTCCAGTTCCTGACACCCATCTTGCTTTCTACCAGCTCTCTCCATGACATTTCTGTTCCCTCTCTTCTCTCTCTCTACTCTCCATGGCCACTTCTTGAAATCCAGAGCCAGGACCTCTTGGACCACAAGGATCCCCTTTGGGTGACTTTTCTTTCTTCTCACCTCCAGTCAGAACCTTACAAGTTGCACATTATGGAGGTCTTCTCTTCCCTTCCCACCAACACCAAAAGCTTCAGCAGCAGCAGCCTTCAAGCAGGTGCACACTGATCTAAATCTGCTCTGCTCTAGTTTGTCCTGTCACTGCAGGCCTTTCCAAACAGTCTCTCCCATCCAGTATACTTCAGACACAGGAAAGTTGTTATAAGGTCTCCCCAGAGCCTTCTGCAGGCTGAACACCCCCAGCTCCCTCAGCCTGTCCTCATAGCAGACCTGCTCCAACCCTCTGATCATTCTGTGGCACTCCTGTGGATGTGCTCCATCACCTCCATGTCCTTCCTGTGTTGAGACTTCAGAGCTGGATGCAGGACTCCAGGGAAGGTCTCACCAGAGCAGAGTAGTGGCAGGATCCTCTCTCTCCATCTCTGGCCATGTTGTTTTGGATGCAGCCCAGGCTGCCCTTGGCCTTCAGTGCTGCAGGCTCACACTGCCTGCTCCTGGCCAGCTTCTCCCCCACCAGCACCCCCAAGTCCTTTCCTCAGGGCTGCTTTCTATCACCTCCTCCCCAGCCTGTATTGATAGTGAGGATTGTTCCAGCCCAGCTGCAGGACCCTGCTCTTGCTCTTGGTGAACCTCATGAGGGTCACCTGGGCACCACCTCTCCAGCTTGTCCAGGGCCCTCTGGATGCCCTCCTGTCCCTCTGGCATCTCAACAGCACCACTCATCTTGGTGTCTGCCTGGGAGGGTGTAAAGGGATGTAGTTTGTACTGGGAGGGGTCCCAGTCTGGTTCTGGGAGGGGTTCAGGTGGTGCAGCTATTCCTGGGAGCAGGCACAGTCTGTACTGGGAAGGAGTCCTGATCTCTGATTTGCAGTGGGAGGGAAGCACTTGGTACTTGGAGGGGGCCAGGGCTTCAACCTTGCTGTGGGATGAGACCCTGTCTGTACTGGGAGGGGATCAGGAGATGCAGTTTGCACTGGGAAGGTCCCCAGTCTGTACTGGGTGATGCCATTGGATCCATTTCCTCCGGGACAGGATCTGCCCTTTACTGGCATGGGATCAGGGCAGCAGTTTGTCCTTGGACAGGGCCTAGTCTGTACTGGGAGGGAGTCAGGAGATGCAGTTTGTACTGGGAGTGGGCCCAGTCTGTACTAGATTGGAACCAGAGTACACAGTTAACATGTGGAGGGATGCAGTAGGAAGAGGGAAGGGGTCCAAGGGATGCACTTTGTACTGACACAGGACCCTGTATGGGAGATGGCAAAGTGATGCAGTTTGTACTGGGATAAGAGCACATCTGAGCTGGGATGGGCTCAGGAGATGCAGTTTGTACTGAGATGTGACCAGGTCTGTACTGGGAGGGGATAAATGTTTCCCAATTGTACTATGTGGAGACCAGACTGTACTGGAATGTGCCCAGGGAACAGAGCTTGTACTGGAAGAGGGTCCAGGCTGCACTGGAAGGGCATAAGGTGATTCACTTTTTACTGAGAAAAGGCCTAATGGGTACCTGGAGGGATGAAAGGGATCCTGTTTGGACTGGGACAGGGCCCAGACAGTCCTGGGAGGGCATGAGGGTGTGCAGTTTGTACTGGGATGGATGCAGATGGTACTGGGAAGGGAGCCAGGGGATAGACTCTGTGCTGGGATGGGACCAAGGCTGCAGTGCTAGAGGACAGTATGATCCAGTTTGTCCTGGCATGAGGCCACATCTGTACTGGGAGGGGATACAGGAGCCATGTTTGGACTGAGTCAATACTGGAAGGGGGTCAGGGGATCCAGTTTGGACTCAGAGTAGGTGCAGTCTGTAATGGGAGGGGGTTGGGGGATGAAGGCATGAGGAGACCTCCTGTTCTGATGGCAGTGCTGCTCTGCAGCACAGCTCTGTCCCACAAGCAGCCCTGGACTCTCCCTGCCTGCAGTCCCAGCACTGCCACACAGCAGCACACTGCCCAAGCTGCCAGAGCACTCAGGCCTTGCCCCAGCACAGAGGCTCAGCAAGAGAGGGTGGAAGGGCAGAAAGAGCAGCTGAGGACAGCCCAAGCTGTGGGGCTGCCTGGCACTGCTGCTGTGCTGGGACTCTGCCCCTCCACCTCTGCACACAGGCACTGCCCTGCAGCTCCACAGAAGCCTTGGAAGAAACTCAGAGAAACAACTGCCTGCAGGCTCATTATTGTGTTGAACACCCAGGGAGCACAGCTCCTCATGTCTGCAGCCTCTGGGTCACAGCAGACAGGACAACACTGAACCAGCAATGGTCTGAAGAAAGACATTAGTGTGGGAACAACATTCTCCCAAGGGAACAGCCCCAGCAGCAGCCAGAACTCCAGCAGCCAGGCTGGGCCTGCAGTGAGTGACATCAGAACTGTTCTGTAGGTGAAGACAGAGAATTTATTGCTTCTGAAAGCATCCAGGGATCAGTTGGCTCAGGGCAGCCTTCAGCTCCTGGTTCCTCAGGCTGTAGATGAGAGGGTTGACTGCTGGAGGCACCACTGAGTACAGAACTGACACCACCAGATCCAGGGGTGGGGAGGAAATGGAGGAGGGCTTCAGGTAGGCAAAGAAGCCAGTGCTGGTAAACAGGGAGACCACAGCCAGGTGAGGGAGGCAGGTGGCAAAGGCTTTGTGGCGTCCCTGCTGAGAGGGGATCCTCAGCACTGCCCTGAAGATCTGCACATAGGACACCACAATCAACACAAAACAGACAGATCCTAAGGACACACCAATGAAAATTACCCAAAGTTCCCTGAGGTAGGATGTGGAGCAGGAGAGCTTGAGGATCTGGGGGACTTCACAGAAGAACTGCTCCAGAGCATTGCCCTGGCAGAGGGGCAGGGAAAATGTATTGGCTGTGTGCAGCAGAGCATAGAGAAAGCCACAGGCCCAGGCAGCTGCTGCCAGGTGGAGACAAACTCTGCTGCCCAGGAGGGTCTCATAGTGCAGGGGTCTGCAGATGGCAACGTAGCGATCGTAGGACATGGTGGTGAGGAGAGAAAACTCTGCTGACATTAGGAAGATGAAAAAGCAAAACTGGAGAACACATCCTGCATAGGAGATGTCCCTGGTGTCCCTCAGGGAATTGGCCATGGATTTGGGCACAGTGGTGGAGATGGCACCCAGGTCAAGGAGGGCGAGGTTGAGGAGGAAGAAGTACATGGGGGTGTGGAGGTGGGTGGTCCCAGGCTATGGTGGTGATGATGAGGCCATTGCCCAGCAGGGCAGCCAGGTAGATGGCCAGGAAGAGGCAGAAGTGCAGGAGCTGCAGCTGCCTTGTGCCTGGGAATGGCAGGAGGAGGAAGTGGGTGATGGAGGTGCTGTTGGCCATCTGCTGCCTGTGGCCATGGAGACCTGTGCAAGGAGGGAAAGGCAGTGACGAGTTAGGGCACACTTCTCTCAGCTTCATTGTAACCCCTGTCCCTGAGCTGCATGAGGAATGGATTTAACTCAGTCCCCATCACTACCAGCCTGTGGGATGTTCATCACAGCTTCAAATGCAGCAGGGACCCAGAATTGCCATGAAGATTCCTCTGGTGTCAGAACAGAAAGTGACCAACAGCCCAGTCCCAGGGAACTAGAGTCCCATAGAGAGGTGGAGAAACAGGGAACAGCACTGCATTGAAGGGAAGAGAGAAAGGCAGAGGGGCTGGGGGTGAAGCCTTCTCCTTCCCCAGCTCTGCTCTCTGTAGCTCACAGGATGGAACTGAAGAGCTTTTGTCCTCCTTCTGTGTGCACACTCCAGGAGCCTTCAGATGAATGTCAGCTGCCAAGGTTGTAACTCCTGAGCTGGAGCCCAGAGCTTTGAGGGCACTGCCTCTGCTGGGGAGAAGAGGAGAGCAAAAGGTTGCATTGTGAAATGTGTCTGCAGTGCAGAGAATGGCACAGAGGTGCCTGATCCCCCTTGCCAGGGCATCTCTGCTAGCAGATCCCTCTCTCCCAGCTGCCCAACTCTCTGCTGCCTGCAGCTGTCCCTACCAGGAGCTGCTTCTCTGTGCCCAGCTCTCCTCCCTGTCCCTGCCACCCATCCCACCTGCTGTGTGCTGAGGTGTGCCCTGCAGACCCCTCCCAGCAGCAGGATACTGCCCAGGGGCAGCTCTGGGTGTGCAGGGCTCAGGAGCAGCTCAAAGGCTAATGAGAGTCTTCTCCAGAGTGGAGAAACAAACTCCAGTCTCACACTGCCCACCGAGCACACCAAGGGGATCAACATTCAAAGCCAAGACTCCTTCCCTTCCAGCAAAATGCTGCCTTGATGCTCTTCTGGAAAGCCTCCTCAGAAATGCCCAGGGGGGAGCTAGAACTGTGAGCAGCTCTGGCCAACACAGTTCCCTCCCCACAGCAGAAGGACCCTGCCCTACCCTGCCCTGCCCTGCCTTTGCCCTGCCCTGCCCCGCCAGGGCTCTCTCTTGCCACTCACAGCTTCTCCCCACAGCACTGTGTGGAGCTCCCCTGGGCAGGCTGAGAGCTGAGCCTGGCAGGCAGCAGAGTCCCTGCCCCAGCACACAGCCCCTGGGCTGCAGGGACCCTGCTCTGAAGGACAGCCCTCACCACCCCTGCCTGCACCCCAGGGCTCCACAGCTCTTCAGAAAAGCCTGAAAAGAGCCTCTGCACAGGAAGATTTCCTTCCAGCCCCCAGCAGCTGTGGCTGTGCCAGCTTTAGGAGATGCCTCCAGGAGCTGCAGCTGCACTGCCCTGCCCCCACAGACTCACCCTGTCAGTGACTGCAGTGACTTCTCCTCCTGTCAGCTCTCAGTCACCCTCCTGGATACCTCCAAGCTCTCTTTGCCTTCTTCATCGTGCTAAGATCACTGGCAGTGCCCTCAGCCCTGCTGTGCAGAGCAGAGAAGCTGCTCCTGGGCACAGCTGACACTTTTCATTGCTGCCTACTTGCCAGCAGCTCCCTCCAGCCATGGAGCTCAGCCCAGCTGAGCAGCAGAGGACCAACCCAAGGGCATTTGAATGACCCTCTGGTGGCTTTGGTGCCAGGTAAACATCAGAGACTGAGAGGGAGATGATGAAACCTCTCCAGAAGTTGAAGTCACTTTCAAACTCTGAAGTTTCTTCTCTTGTTGATAGGTCCCAGTGAGGACACTGCTGGGAAAGTGTCTGCAGGCTGTGGTTGGAGCAGAGAACTGGAGGCAGTGCTGAGAGGTCAGGACAAGCAGAGGAAGATGTCTCTGATGCTGAGCAAGCCTGGAGGTGTTTCATTAATGCAAAGGGTCAAGCCCTGAGCCCTGGCTCCTGGACAGGCAGATCCTGTCCCTCACTCACCCCTTAGGCTGCTTCCTGGAGCAGTGAGATGTGGAGAGGACCAATGTCAAGGGCAGGACTATGGCACAACCCCTCCCAGGCTCTCAGGATGGACAAGGAGGCAATGAGGCCCCAGGGCTGGAAGGAGGAGTTGTCTCCTCAGAGGCATCAGTGGCACAGACCACAGCCAGAACCCAAGGCAGGAAGAGCTTGGCTCTGCCAGGAGCCTTTCAGCTCTCCCACAGCCCCTCTGTCATCTGCCCCTCAGGCTGTCCTCTGCTGCTGCATCAGCTGAGCCTCTTTCCCTGCAGCCTGTAGTCACCCAGCCAGCTGCCCCACCTTGCTGCCACCTTCCTTTGCTGCTCTCTCTCCATCCTCCCTGGGTGTCCCTTGAAACTCCAAGCCTTGGAGTGTTCCAGGCTGCTGCTGGGGGATGTCTTGCAGTGACATTTCTTTCTCCTCATCTCCACTCTGCACCTCCCCAGCTGCACTTTGTGGCTTTGTTTCTTTCTCTTGCACTTTGTCACTGTGCAGAAAAGCTTCTCCATGTCTCAAACCACTCCCCAAGCACTCTCAGGCTACTCTGCTCCTGGCCTCACTCTTCACATCGTTGAGCCCATGGCCTTCAGCCTCTCTCTCTACTGGCTATGTGCCTGAGGCCTCCCAAGCACATCCTGGGGAGATCTCTGGGCACTCTCCAAGCTCTTTGCAGATGGAGATGTGGTGCTCATAGGACAAGAAAGAGACTTTTGACCAAGTGCTGCAGTGGGTGGACAAGGGGCAGTTGTTTTGAACTGAAAGAGGAGACTGAGATTGGATAGAAGGAAGAAATGTTTTGCAAGGAGGGTGTCAGGGCACTGGAACAGGTTGCCCAGAGAAGGAGATGTCCATCCCTGGAAGTCTCCAACTTCAGGCATTTCTGCAACCCAACTTAGTGGGAGATGTCCCTGGCCATGGTCAGGGGGTTGGACTCGATGCTCTCTTCCATCTCTGCCAATCCAAACCACTCCAGGATTCTTTGATTCTAATTTCCCCACCCCCTTCTCCACAGGGCTGCAGCTACCTCCCTACACCATGGGGGTGTTTGCATCTCCCCTAGGCCCCTGCACCCCCATACAAAGGAAATTGTTGCCATTCCTGGCCATGAATGACAATGGCTTGGGCAAATCCAATCCAAGCCCAAAGGCACCTCCCTCAGAAGAGGAAAGCAGCAATGAGTTCTGCTGAGGCAGGAGGAGAATCTGAGACACTGGAATGAATTGGATGGAATTCAGCAAAGGGAACAGAGCTGTCAACAGGTTCAGTTTGTTGCCAAGGGTCACTCTCTGATGTTCACCACGGGAGACTCCTGCAGAGGAAAATCAGTTTGGTGGAGGATTAGAAAGATTGTGAAAGGAAAATCTCCTTGGGGCTGGAAGGATTTTACATGGAGCCTGGGAAGAAAGGCCTCAAGGAAGCCCTTCTGTTGCCTCACAAGGCTCTGAATGGACTCCCTCACTCTCTCAACAACTTGACAGAGAGGCCTGTCTGGGGTTAAATCCAATCCTAGTGCCAGACTTGGTCCCCAGTTTATGACTCAGAGTTTGGGTGCAGGATTTCAGGGGCAGTGCTTCCCCAAGGCCCTGTGGCTCCTGTAGAACTTGAAGGCAGCAGCAGCAGTTTGAAATCCCTTCAACTGTTGTGGTGAAGCATGAGCTCAGGCTGTGGGATTTCACAGCAGCACTTAACAAGTCAAACCCCAACAGCTGGTTACAATCAATTCAGGGATTTAGATCAGGATTCCACAGGCTTTGACCTACAGTCCCTATCTTGAGGTCCAAAGTTGAGGAGATGTGAGGAGAGAAGCTGCCAGGGAAGACTGAAGCAAAATGTGTTTGTGTTGCTCAGCCTTCTCCTCATCCATTGCTACCAGCTGTCCAGTCTTGCTCATCACAGAGGACATCCTTCCTTTGACTTTCCTTCTCTGGCTGGCAGGCCTACAGAAGCTGCTTCTTGTTCTTGGCATGCCTAGAATGGTTCAGCTCCAGCCATAGCTTGGCCTTCCTGACCCCATCCCTACACCACTGGGCAGTGTCCCTGTGCTCTTCCCAGCATCCCTCTCCCTGCTTCCACTGCCTGTGCAGTTCCTTCTTGCCCTTCACTTTCACCAGCAGGTCTTGAGCAGGCCACCCATGGGAGCAGTGGAATCCTCATCCCTAGAGGTGTTCCAATCTGTGCAGCCATGACACTGCAGGACAGGGGTTCATGCCCATGGTGGTGTCAGTTCTCAGAGGTCTGTTGCAGCAGAAAGGATTCTATCATTCTATGCTTCCATGACTCAGCCATGCCAGTCTCAGGCCTGCCTTGCCTGATCTCTTTCCGCTAGCTGTTAATGTTTGGGTGCAGCTGGCTCCCCCTGACTGTGCTGAGCCATCACCACAAGGCCACAAGCTGAGAAACTGCAGGGCACTACAGCTAATGAAAGGAGTCCCTGGTTGTGTGCTGACCAGAGCAGGAGTCAGCATGACAAGCCTCTTGTTTGCATTGTGCAGATGAGATGTCAGCAGATGAGCCGAGGTGAATCTGAGTGAGCAAACACCATCAGCTGTTGCTGGAGGTACCAGGGCACTGGAGGTTTGAGGAGCCTCCCAGCCTCTGGCAGGGGCAGCAGGAGGCCAGGGAGACTCTCTGCTGCAGGGCAGGGCCTGTGTGAGTGATAGGGAAAGACTCTGTCTCTGAACATTCCACACACCATTAGGGGTCCATGAGGCCAGCTCAGATGTGGACACCTGACAGAGCTGGGACATTGCTGTGTGTCACTCCAGAACAAACCCTACTGGCCCAGGCAGATTCATCTCAGATGGCTTGGGCAGGCTGCTGTCTGCTTACATCAGCCTTGCTGGACTGTGCCCTGAGATGTGCACAGAGCCATCCCAGAGGTTCTGGGCTCCTTGGAAAAGGCCTCTTGAAGATCACCAAACAGGAGGCTGGGGAACATTGCAGGCTGGTCACCCTCAGCACAGTCCCTGGGAAGGTGAAGGCTCAAACATCTTTGTAGCCATTTGCAGGCCCTTGCAGCACAAGAGAAGTATTGCTGAAGCCATATGGGTAGGGGCAAGAAGGGGATGTTTTGTGCCTGGACCTTAGCCAGGGCTTTGCCATGGTCCCCCATAGTCTCTTTAGAACCAGACTGCTGAGAGCTGGAGTGCAGAAATTCATGAGGAGGTGGCTGGATGGTGGCTGAAGCCCAAATGTCACCAGTGGAGAGTTCTTCTGTCAGACACTTCCCAGTGGCATCCCTCAGGGCAAGCCCTTGGGCCAGCACTGTGCAATGTCTTCATGAACTCCCTGCACCATCTGAGCCAGGGCGTTTGCAGCCCCTCTGGAGATGAAGCCAAAGTGCGCAGGGCCCTTGAGGGACCTCATCTGCTTAACCCTGCCCTGAGCAGGATCATTGGACAAGAGGATGTGCAGGAGTCTCCTCCATAACTGCAGCAGGACAGAGTCAGCAGCTCCTCCACTCAAAGCCTTGATAGGAAATCTGCCAGATGGATCTGGTGAAACTTTGATCTGCTCAGGCTCTGACCACAAGGAGGCTGAGGGCTGAGTGTGCAATCCTGTGCTCAGGTGTGTCTCAGGAACTCACCATTCAGTAGGAAGCCAAGGACTGGGAAGGGGGAGGTGAGGCCACCTCTGTCTCCTGAGAGGATTGGCCAACAGCAGGAATACAGCTGGGAAAGGGACTGTGAGGTCAGTTGTGTCTGCAGGAGCTGCTAGGGCAGCCCTGGGCTCATGGCTGGCAGATGGCAGAGTGATCTGTCAGATGGCCTCTGCCAAAGGGCCTGGGCTGACTGCAGGAAGGGGCTGATGGGTTGGTTGCTGTGTCTCTGCTGCCTGAGGACCTGATGGGACAGCAGCAGGCACAGGGCTTGGTGCTGTCTATGCAAGAAACTGCAAGGCCAGCAGCCTTGGGAGGTCCTGCTGAGGTAGGCAAGAGCAGGAGAGAGGAACACTGCCAGATGGTGCAGCCTGGCAGGTGGAGACTGGCCATGAGGAGCAAGAAACCTCTCTCAAAGGGTAGTGCTGTGGCCTGGGAAGTTCTGCAGAAGGAGTCTGGGATCAGCCCTTCCCTTTGTGTCCCCAGGAGCAGAGTGTGAGTGTGGGCAGGTGTCAGTGAAGGCATGGGAAGGCCAAGGTGGGGAAGTGAGAGGAGTGTCTGCAGCCTGCAGGGCAGGAGAAGCAGCTGTGAGACAGGGCAGGACAAAGCTGTGGGAGAGCTGGCCAAGGGCAATGGCAGTGGTGGGAGTGATGAAGAGAAGCCAAGGCTGTGCCCTCTTGACTATGGCAATTCTCTGCCCCGAGGCCTGTGAGGAGATGTTGTCCTAAGGCCCTGGGAGGACCTCACTGCCTCTGTCCACAGCCCCAGGAAGGCTGGGGACTGTCAGGCCCTTGTCCTCCACTCAGCATCACAAACCCTAGAGGGATGCTAAAGGAAGGCTGGAGAGGGACTTTTCATGAGGGTTTCTGGTGACAGGGCAGGAGGGAAAGGTTTGAAGGTGAGGAAAAGAAGGTTTAGACTGGGCCTTAGGAAGAAGCTCTTCTGTATGAGGGTTGTGGGACTCTGGAATAGGCTGCCCAGGCAGGATGCCCTCTCCTGAGGGTGTTGAAGGCCAGGCTGGATGAGGCCTTGAGCAGCTGAGTCTATAGGAGAGGCATCCTTGCCTATGGCAGGGAGGTTGGAGCAGATGAGCTCTGAGGTCCCTTCCAACCTAGGCCCTGCTATGCTGCTATGAAACCCACCCCCCACCCCCACTGCACCTGGAGAGCCTTGACCCACACATGAGGGACAGGATCTGCCTGCCCAGGGGCTGTGTTCAGGCCTTGGCCTTTGTGCTGCAGAACCCAGAGCCAGAGTTTGCTCTCCTGCACTTTGCCTTTGTCTGCTGCAATCACAGCCTCTCCTGAGCTGCTCTAACGAGTCCCTGGGGAGGCTTTGGCAGTAACAAGCCTCAGTGGGGCCAATCAGTGCTTCAAGGTACTCTGTGTTTTGCTTCTTACTTCTTGCACAGTTTCTTCACTCTTCTCTCAGTACCTGAGGGTCATGGAATGATGCCCAAGTGCCCTGAGGAGCTTTGTGTCTCTGCTGTTTACTTCCAGATTTCAAAGTGCACTGCACAAGGCTCAGATTTTGATGGTTAACTATTTGATTCTTTCTCAGATGAGGGCAGAGGTGACAGCAGCATCCACCAAGCCAGAATGATGCAGGCTGTCTGCTCAGGAGGTCTGGACTGGGAGGAGAAGCTGTCCTTTGAAGACTGACATTGAGTGGACAACTTTGCTCCTCACCCTCCCCAACCTCCTCATTGCTGTCCCTGCCCACCTGGGCCTTCCATCCCTGCTCCTTGCATCAGACTTCTCTACTGCTCTCTGCAGCTGGAGCTCACAGCTCCATGGCACCAGCTGCCCCCTGCTCTCCTTAGAGAACTGCCTGCACACAGGCACAGAATAATTGTTGCTCTTTGGAAGCAAAGCCAAGGCTGAGAAAGTTGCCTCAGCAATGCAAGGCCTCTGGAATCATCTGCTCAGCACACAATGTTGCACACAGTGTCCTTACTTTTCAGTCACTTGGTCCCCAAGAATTTGCCCAAGAGCACAGGGTGATAAGGAGAGCAAGGATGAAGTACATGAGAATTAGGAGGAGGAGGAAGAAAATAATTATGAGGAGGACAAAGGGGATGATGGGGGCAGAAGTGGAAGATGATATGGAATAGGAGAAGAATGCTGAGAAGGAGGAGGAAGATGAGAGGAGAAAGAGGGCAAACCCATATCAGCCCTTCTGTGCCACCCAAGCAGCCACTTCAGTGCCCTGAGTGCGGGAAAAATCTTCCCACCGAGCTTGGAGCTGCTGAAGCCCCACTGCCCCCAGCCCAGTGCCCAGCCCTCTGTCTGCGGGGACTATGGCAACAGATTTACCCTCAGCTCCAACCTCATCCGGCACTGCTGCGTCCACAGCCAGTAGCAGCTGCACCTCTGAGCTGCCTAAGGCAAGAGCTTCACTCAGCTGACTACCCTCAGCCAGCACCGCTGCACCCACACTGGTGCCAGTCTTTTACCTGCACAGGCTGCAGCAAGGGCTTCATCCGCAGCTTCCCCCTCACCTGCCATATTCACCCCCACGCCGGTGACAAGCATGCCCCAGGGGACACAGCAATACACCGACCCCGGCACTGCCAGGCCATACGTGACCCCCCTGGGGGGCCTTCTCCCGCAGATTGAACTGAAATCTCTTTTACACCTTCTTTTCTTTGAAGCAAATGTGCCCCTGCCCTTCTCTGCACCAGCCAGTGCTGAGGAGAATAATGACAGTGCACAGCTGGTGCCACCACTGCAGCTGGGCTGGGATTTGGCTGTTTGTTCCTCAGCACTTTGGGTTTCCTAGGCTCATGTTCAGCCTACCATCAACCAGCACCCCCAGATCCTTCTCTGCCTGGCCGCTCTCCAGCCACTCTGACCCCAGCCTCTAGCACTGCATGGGGTTGCTGTGGCCAATGTGCAGAACCCGGCACTTGGATGTGTTCAATCTCATGCCCTTGGACTCTGCCCATCTGTCCAGCCTGTCGAGGTCCCTCTGCAAAGCCTCTCTACCCTCCAGCAGATCAACTCCTGCCCCCAGCTTGGTGTTGTCTGCAAATTTACTGATGATGGACTCGATGCCCTCATCCAGATCATCAATAAAGATGTTGAAGAGCATGGGGCCCAGCACTGATCCCTGGGGCACACCACTAGTGCCTGGCCGCCAGCTGGCTGTGGCACCATTCACCACCATTCTCTGGGCTTGGCCCTCCAGCCAGTTCCAAACCCAACGCAGTGTGCTGCTGTCCAAGCCATGGGCTGCTAGCTTGGCCAGGAGTTTGCTGTGGGGGACGGTGTCAAAGGCCTTGCTGAGCTCCAGGTAGACCACATCCACAGCCTCCCCACATCCACCAGGCGGGTCACCTGATCATAGAAGGAGATCAGGTTGGTCAGGCAGGACCTGCCCTTCCTAAATCCATGCTGGCTAGGCCTGATCCCTTGGCCATCCTGTAAGTGCTGCGTGATCGCACTCAAGATGAGCTGTTCCATAATCTTGCCTGGCACTGAGGTCAGGCTGACAGGCCGAGAATTCCCTGGCTCATCCAACCAGCCCTTCTTGTGGATGGGCACCACGTTGGCAGCTTCCAGTCTTCTGGGACCTCTCCAGTGAGCCAGGACTGCTGAAAAATGATGGAGAGCGGCTTGGCCAGCTCATCTGCCAGCTCTCTCAGCACCCTAGGATGGATCCCATCTGGTCCCATGGCCTTGTGGGGGTCCAAGCGGCTCAGAAGATCTCTAACTACCTCCTGGAGCAGCGGGAAACTATGCAGCTCCCTGGCTCCTTCTGCCAGCTCTGCAGGCCAGCTGTCTGAAAGATGTTCTGCCATGCTAGGATAGATTGAGGCAAAGAAGGCGTTAAGCACCTCTGCCTTTTCCTCATCCTTTGTTACAACATTCCCCTCCGTGTCAACCAAGGAGTGGAGGTTGTCCTTGCCCTTCCTCTTGCTATTGATGTATTTATAGAAGGACTTTTTGTTGTCCTTCACAGCAGAGGCCAGTCTAAGTTCTAAATGGGCTTTTGCCTCCCTAATTTTCTTCTGCATGTCCTAGCAACATCCCTAAACATTCCATAGGTTGCCTCCCCTTTCTTCCAGAGATGGTACACCCTCTTTTTTTCCCTTAGTTCTATTAAGAATTCATTACCCAACTAGGCTGGCCGTCTGCCCCGGCGGCTCATCTTCCGGCACGTTGGCACAGCCTGTTCCTGCACCTTCAAGAGTTCTTCCTTGAAGCAGCTCCAGCTCTCCTGGACCCCTTTATTTTTAAGGGCTGTATCCCAGGGAACCTTCTGAGTTAGTTCCTTGAGTAGCCTGAAGTCTGCCCTCCTGAAGTCCAGAGTGGAGGTCTTCTTGCTGCCCCTCTTGGCTTGGCTGAATACCGAAAACTCAATTATCTTGTGGTCACTGGTGCCTAAACACCCTCCGACCACCACATCCCCCACCAGCCCTTCCCTGTTGGTGAAGAGGAGGTCAAGCAGAGCCTTACTCCTGGTAGGTTCACGCAGCACCTGGGATAAGAAGCTGTCCTCCATACACTCCAGAAACCTCCTAGACTGCCTTCTTTCTGCTGTGTTGAGATCCCAGCAGATATCAGGCAGGTTGAAGTCGCCCATGAGAATGAGGTCAGGTGATCTTGAGACAGCCTTAAGCTGCCTATAGAATGCCTCATCTACATCTTCCTCCTGGTTGGGTGGTCTATAACAGACTCCAACCAGGATGTCTGCCCTCCCGAACTTCCCTCTAATTCTCACCCACTGATCGTGGAACAGATCCCTCACCATCAGGAACAATTAACAATTTAAACAATATGTACAAAAATCCAGAAACAACAAACAGCACTTTAAACTGTAAAGAAAAGGAACCTCGGCAATGAAGCCGGCGGCTGCCCACAACGGGGCGGGGGAGGAGGAAGCTCAAAATTCCCCAGGGCAACAGACCTTCAATAGATGCTTATAAAAATCAGGTATTGCAATTACTCACTGATCCTGATACCTCGTGGCACACGTTAAGATCTAGACAAACCCAAATGGCACTGACCACGTGGAAGCTGCAGGAACAGAGTTTCACTTTCGGTTGGTGTCTGCAGCTTATTGTTGAGGCAGGATTTGCTCCCAAAGAGTTTGTAGCTAAAAGCTTTGTAGAGAGGAGGTTTCTCGGCTGTATTCTTTTGCAGCAGTGCTCACTCCTTGCTCCAATCAAATGAAACTGTCCTGGGGACTCAGCTCCTCTGGGGTTTCGCCTCTCGACCCGGCAAGGCACGTATCTGTCCTCTGGGCTTTACAACGCTGAGAATAGCGAGGGGGCTTTGCTTTCTTGTCTGGGTAAACTGAAACACAGTTCAGCCTCCAAGCGAAGCTTGTGGTTCCTTCCAGAGCGTGGATAATGGCAAGACAATGCTCTGGCGCTTTAGGCCGATACTCATAGATCTCCCGAGACAATATTGGCCAGTGGCAACACAAGTCTAGGGGTAAACCCCTGGTATTGCAACCTATAGAAAGCCTTCTTTCCAAACGTGGCCAAAAGCACACCCAGCTGGCTCATTCTGGCTCTGAAACATGTCCAGGCAAGCCTAAAGAAGCAGATCTACTAGCTTCTGCCTCATTGTCTGGTAAAAAGCCATTTTAAGGCTTTTTATGTCCATCCAGGACACACCTCTCCTATGAGGACAGACTGAAGGAGTTGGGGCTGTTCAGTCTGGAGAAGAGAAGGCTCCGAGGTGACCTCTTTGTGGCCTTCCAGTATCTGAAGGGGGCCTACAAGAAGGCTGGGGAGGGACTTTTCAGGCTATCAGGGAGTGATAGGACTAGGGGGAATGGAATGAAGCTGGAGGTGGGGAGATTCAGGCTAGATGTGAGGAGGAAGTTCTTCACCGTGAGTGAGGGTGGTGAGGCCCTGGAATGGGTTGTCGAGGGAGGTGGTTGAGGCCCTGTCCCTGGAGGTGTTTAAGCCCAGGCTGGATGAGGCTGTGGCCAGCCTGATCTAGTGTAGAGTGTCCCTGCCCATGGCAGGGGGGTTGGAACTAAATGATCCTTGTGGTCCCTTCCAACCCTAACTGAAATTATGAAACTATGAAACTATGATGGTTGCTTTGTGCAGCCTTGGGAGTTGGATCAGTGTCTTGGCTCAGTTTGGTCCTTTCTCTTGTGGCCAAGTTGAGGTCCCTTTGGTTTTGGCAGCTGAGCACAGCTTGAGGCTTTTGCTGCAATGGTTTTTGTGCTGGCAGCATTCTGTGCTGCCAGCTGGAGTGCTGTGTGCAGCTCTGGTGCCCCCAAGGGGGGCCAGGAGGTTGAGCTGTTGGAAGGGGTGCAGAGGAGGCCATGGGGGTGGTGGGAGGGCTGTGGCAGCCCTTGGCTGTGGCAGAGCTGCTCCAAGCCCCTGATCATTTTTGTGTCCCTCCTCTGGGCCCTCTCCATCAGGTCCATGTCCTTCCTGTGCTGAGGGCTCCAGAGCTGGCTGCAGTGCTGCAGGTGAAGTCTGAGCAGAGCAGAGCCAAGTGCCAGGCTGGCCTCTGTCCATCTCTGGCCATGCTGCTTTTGGTGCAGCCCAGGCTGCCCTTGGCCTTCTGGGCTGCAGGCTCCCCCTGTCTGTTCCTGTCCAGCTTCCTGTCCAGCAGCACCCCCCAGTCCTTTTGTGCAGGGCTGCTTCCTATCCCCTCCTCCCCCAGCCTGTCCTGATTGTCAGGACTGTCTCAGGCCAGGGGCAGGACCCTGTCCTTGCTCTTGTTGAAGCTCAGGAGGTTTCCCTGGGCCCCCTCTGCAGCTTGTCCCCCCTTGAGCTCCTCCAACGTGTTCTGCAGGGTATTGCCTTAGGTTTCAGGAGGCAGAGAGGCTCTCTTTGAGCCTTGTGAAAGGAGTTGATGACACTTTGTGGTGTACCTCTGGACTGTGCTGTCCCTTCTGGAGGTCTCTACTCTCTGGTGTATGACATCCCAGTGCCTTCCACCCACCACAGGGATTCTCCTCCATGCTCTTATCCAGGGACTTGTGTTGGGCCCTGCTGGGTGTGTAGATCAGCCCTGGTGACGTTGTGGGACCCTAAGGACAGTGGGCAGCAAGTGAGTGGGGATGGAGCAATGGATGGAGAGATGGAGGGTGAAGGCTGCAGGGGGTGGGAGGGCTTAGTTCAGCAGCTGTGAGGCTCTGCCTGGCTCCTACCTACAATGGTGCTGGCAGCAGCTGACCCCAGAAGCTGAAAGCCCCAAACCCTGCCCGGTTCAGGACAGTCCCCTGACCCCTCCTGACATGCAGCACAGCCCAAGCAGGCACTCAGGGCTCCTAGCCACACAGCCCAGCCATCCCCCATGGCAGGAGTCAGCTGAGGTCTCACTCCCTCTCTGTCCCCCTTCCTCTCCTCAGTTGCTGCCTGAGGTGTCTGCAGGGTCCCTCCCCAGCCCTCATCTGTAACCCCCCCTTGGCTTGGTGCTGTTCTTTCAGCCCTCCAGCTGATCCCAGCCTTTAGTCTCAGGCCCCTTCCATTCTTGTGCTGCTGCTTCCAGCCCAGTTCCTTAGAGGCTTCCTCAGCCACAGCATTTCCCACTCCCCCCTTCCAGCTGCAGTGGCAGTGGAGGTGGGAGACCCAGGGCCAAGGTATAGCCAAGGCAGCAGGGCCATGGATGTGCTGGGACTGAGGGAAGGGCCTGGGAGTGTTCAGGAAGGAATTAGGCCTTGTCCCCCCAAAAAGGGGAGAGGATCCAGGGCCCAGGTAGCAAATGTGTGTGCAGGAAATGGCAGATTCTGTCATGATTTCAGGAGGTGAAAGGAGTGAATTGTGCTGCAGCTCTGCATGTGTCAGCTGGGAGATGAACAGCAGCCCCTGGGCACTGTGCCCTCCCATCAAACCTCCTTTTCTCTTGGTGCTATGGAGTGGCAGCTTCAGGAGAACTGTAAAGAGCAAGCTGAGAGAAATGGTCAGGGAGAGAAGTAAAAACCCTTTCCAGTGAGTCTCTTAGGGCTGCAGGTGTGTGAAGGGTGCTGGAGGTATGAGGTTTGGGCAGGAGCCAGAGACTCCTGCAGCATCCCAGTGAGGGCTGAAGAGGTTTAGCAAGAAGCTGCCCATGTCCCTCCCTCCTTTGCTCCATGAAGACCTTTGTGTGTGTCCTGAGGGCTGCTCTGATCTTCTCCTGGGGAGTGGGGAACAGAGGTGTGTGCAGGGCTGAGGTGAGCACAGAGTGGGTGTGGTGGGGGCAGAGCCAGGGAGGAGAGGTGGGTCCAGAGGAAGATGTGCTGTCAAATGCAACTGCAGGCAGCAGAGGCCTGGGCAAGCAGTGGGAGGAAGCTTTAGGCAAGGCCTGGGAGAGGCTGTGTGGAGGCAGCTGTGTTGTGGTGCTGGCCTGCAGCTGTGTGCTGGGGGCTGTGTGCTGGGCAAGGAGCTGAGTGTGCAGTTGTTGAGGCCTCCCATCTTGATCTGCCCTGGCTGTGTGCTGTGGCTGTGCTGCTGGGCTTGGGAGCTGCCCCCAGCAAGGCTGAGCTGTGCTGCCTGATCCTGGGCAGTGCTGAGCCATCCCTTGCAGGTCAGTGCTCTCCTCTGAGCCCTTTGCTTCTCTGTGACAGGAGTTGTGTCCCTCTCTCTCCATCATCCCTGCCCCTGTGTGCTGTGGAAGAGCAGAGTTTGCAGATCTGACCCTTGGAGCAGCCCAGCTGGTAAGATTCCCGAGTGGGGCAACAGCAGGACCCTAGCCCCCAGAATCCCAGAGTCCCAGGGTACTTTCCAGCTTCTTCCACCTCCTCCTGCCTCCACATTTCACCCCTCCAGGGGCTCTGAGACATATCAGGTGTTGGAGTTTGGAAACTCCCCAGGTTTGTGGGGGTCAGTTGTGTGGCAGGAAGTGGTGTTTGGAGTTGGGATTTGGAGGGTGGTGGGAGAAGGTTGAAGGTGGTTTGGTCTTCGTGGTCAGTGCTGCTGCCTCCATTGCCTGAGCCAGGAGAGATCAAAGGACAGGGCCTGGGGCGGGAACCACCCTGCCAATGCCACCAGGCTTGAGGAGAGTGGGACAAGACCACTTGTAGGCCCCAGGGTACCTCAGGGCACTGATCACAGGAACCTGAGGTCTCAGCACAGGTAGTAGAGGTCTGAGCCTACACTGTAACAAAACCTGAAGGTTTGAGGTCCCCTCTGCATTCCCTTCTCCAGCTGGGTGTTGGGAGGTGTTGGGAGCCAGGGACTGTCATGTCCCAGACAGGATCTGAGGTTTTCTGATCCTGGGCTCAGGTGTTTCCATGTTCCAAATCTCACTGTTGTAACCCCTTCCTGCCACAGTATGGCCTCGCAGAAGGACCCAGACAAAAGCTGGGAGGAGAAGCAGCACCCAGAGATCAAGTTGGAGCAGCCAAAGTTCAGCCTGAAGGGAGAGGAGAAGGAGGAGAAAGAGAACAGGATGGAGTATGATGATGCTGAGGAGAATGATGACTATGATGATGATGAGTATGAAGAGGATAACCATGAGGATGAAGGTGACCAAGATGAGGAGGAAAAGGAATTTGCAGAGGAGGATGAAGCCAGAGCAGATCCCTCTGTGCCACCCAATCAGTGCTCTGAGTGTGGGCAGATCTTTCCACCTGGCTCAGAGCAGGTGAAGCACCACTGCCCCTACCCTGGCCCCCGGCCCCTCATCTGTGGTGACTGTGGCAAGAGGTTCAGCAAGAGCTCTGAGCATCTCCAGCATTGCCACACCCACACCGGTGAGAGGCCATACAGCTGTGCTGAGCGCGGCAAGACCTTCACTCACAAGTCTTCCCTCACCAAGCACCGCAGTGTACACAGCCCTAAGTCCTTCACCTGCAGGGACTGTGGCAAGAAATTCAAACGTAGCTCCAGCCTCACCATCCACCGCCGCATCCACACCGGAGAGCATCTGTTCCCCTGTGCTGCGTGCGGCAAGAACTTCACCAGGAGCAATTCATACATCCAGCATCAACTCATCCACAGTGGTGAGAGACCATACAGCTGTGGCGACTGTGGCAAGAGCTTCACCAAGAACGGAATCCTCACAGAGCACCGTCGTGTGCACAGTGGCGAGAAGCCGTTCAGCTGCGCTGAGTGCAGCAAGGCCTTCAGCCGTAGGCACCATCTCACTTGTCACCGCCGCACCCACAGTGGTGAGAGGCCTTTCACCTGTGATGACTGTGGAAAGAGCTTCCGCCAGAGGCAACAGCTCACTTGTCACCGCCGCACCCACACTGGTGAGAAGCTTTTCACCTGCGCTGACTGTGGGAAGCGCTTCACCCAGAAGGGTAACCTCAACAAGCACCGCGGCACCCACACCAGAGAGCAGCCTGCACTGGAGGGGAGGCATAAGGCCACCTAGAATCTGTTGGGTAACAGTGACCCCTCTTGAGAGTCCCTTTCCAGCACCAATATCATCTCTTTTTCCTTTGCAGTGCTCAGGAACTGGAGGACCCAGCAGCAACAAACACTTCCTGCCCTTCTGAACACCAATTATTGCTAATGAGAGCAACTACAGTGCTGAGTCGGCATAGCTGGAACTCCCAGTGCAGCTCAGCAGGGCTTTGCCAGGGTCAGTCTGGTTCTTCCCCAATGCTTTGTGTCTCCCTGGGTAAGAAACCCTCTGTGCATTGACCAATAGTGTCAATAAAACTGAAAAGTTACCCAAATCCTGTCTATTTGCTTTTGTTTCAGATATCCCTGCCTCAATGCCCAAATTTTGGGGGCATTTGCTCCCAAATATTGGGGTGGAGCAGTGCGCCCAGTTCAGGGAGGGGAAAATGAGGTTCTCAGAGGAGTCTTGAGGGCCATCTCAGAGGCATTCTTCAGGGGCTTTCAGATGATCTTAGCTGTTTGGGATTTGGATGGTCCTAGGACTGACTTTTGGGATCTTTAGAAGGTGTAGGGGGAATCTCATGGAGATCTTTGGAAGAACTCAGAAAGCTTCTGTTGGCTTTCCACTCTGGGGCTGGAACAGGTTGAAGAGCTAAGAAGAGGTTAAGCTGCCTGTTTCCCCCCACAACAGAAGTGAGGGGAAGATAACACACACACGAGTCAAAAAACCCTCTGGGTTGAGATAAGGACTTGAGATAAGCTCAAAAGAGTTGACTCCAAAGGAGATCCCATAATGCACACTGACCTGAGGCTGTTTGCAGAAAGAAGCACAGCAGCCAGCAGCAGCAGCGAGCAGCAGCCAGGAGTTAAACCCCTACAGCCCTCCCCCTCAGCAAAGAGCCAGCCCCTGAGAGCCAGAACCCAACAGCAGCAACCGGAACAGGAAGCCTCTCATGTGGCAATCTAAACTTCAGGCCCTGTAGTGCTTTGCTCCAGCCAGCACTGTCCCTGTGAAGGTGGCATGAGGCAGGGTGGCGTGGAGTAATGGCAGCAAATTAACCTTTGATATTCCCCAGCCCTCATTCTGGGCCACCTGCACCATGCCCAGCAGCAATCAGCAGCACACCTCAGACACTGTCCATTCTCACTCCACAGGAGGTCGCTTTGCAGGACCCAGAGGGCTGCACACTGCAGGTGCTCTGCAGCTCCACTCTGTTCCAGCACAGTCTGGATCAGGCCATGCCCAGGCCAAATGCTGCAAATGCTGGGGCTGTGTTTCCACCTCTGGGGCAATTGAGTCCAGTGACTCAGCTTCCAACACATCCAGGTGTTGGGATCCTCCTGTCACACCAGAAACACAGATGGGCTCCACCCCTCGTGGTTTGATGGTGTCAGAGCACACTGGACACCTGCAGCTGCTGAAGCTTTATCCTCTCATGGGTTCAACTTGCCAGGCCATTGGTTCTGTGTGGTCCAACAAACCAATTTGTCTCTCCCCTTCATCTGGTTGGAGGCAGAGTCCCCTAATTCTGCCTTGGGTCCCTTGCATCTTGTGAAGATGCTTTGGGAGTCTCTTGAGGAGGACCAGAAGCAGTTTTAGCTTCCCTGCTCCTCTTAGGCCATTCCCACTGGAAACTGAGGCAGCATCTCTGGGGGGACAATTCCCTGGAAGTCACAGACTCCTGCAGCCAGGACTAGATTGGGTTTTCCCTTCTATTTCCTCACGTCCTCCCCATGGTCACACAAGTAAAGCAAAGGGTGTGCTGTGGTGTGTGCCTCCCAGATTCTCTCCCTTGGACAGGGGAGCAGCTGCTGCAGTGCACAGGACTGTACAGGTGGGGAATAAAAACTTCTTCTGGAACTGGCAGAACTTCTGGGACAGTTCCTTCACAGCTGAAACACAGGCCTGGACAGAGGAGGAGAGATTTCCTTTGCCTTGCTGGGGCCTGCTGCTTGTTTCATCCACTGTTTGTCCTTGGCCATCTTCCAAAGCCAGAGATAAGAACCAAGCCAGCAGCCCTGGTTCTTTCTCTTGTTCCCATGGGGAACCTGATCCCTCCTGGTCCCTTGCAGGATCAGCTGCAGAGAAAAAAAGGGCTGGTGTCCAAGAAAAAAGAAGTGCAGAGAATTCTAGGGTCAGTGCCCAAGAAAAGAGAAGTGCAGGGAAAAAAGAGTTGCTGCATGAGAAGAAAGAAGCACAGAGGAAAAAAATGATTGGTGCCCAAGAATAAAGGAGCAGAGAATAAAATAGTTTGTGCCCGACAAATAAGAAGCTCAGAGAAAAAAAGAGTTGGTGGCCGATAAAAAAGCAGTGCAGGGAAAAATAGGCTTGGTGCCTGAGAGGAAAGAAGTGCAGAAAAAAATGTGATGGTCCCTGAAAGAAAACAAGAGCGGAGAACAAAATTGTTGGTGCCCAAGAAATATGAAGTGCAGGGAATAAAACTGTTGGCGTCCAAGAAAAAAGAAGTACTGAGAAAAAATGTGTTTGTGCCCAAGAGATAAAAAGTGAAGAGAAACAAAGGGTTGGTGCCCAAGTGAGAAGAAGTGCAGAGGGAAAAAGGGTTGGTGCCTGAGGAAAAAGAAGGGCAGAGCAAAAAATGGTTGGTGCCTGAGAAAAAAGAAGTGCAGGGGAATAAAATGGTTGGTGCACAAAGAAAAAAGAAGCTTAGAGAAAAGAAGTGTTGGTGCCCAAAAGAAAAGAGGAGCAGAGTAGAAAAGGGTCTGTGCCCAAGAAAAAAGAAGCGCAGAGAAGAAAAGGGTTGGCACCTGAGAGAAAAGAAGTGCTGAGGAGATAAGTGATGGTGCTGGAGGAAACAAAAAGCAAAAGGAAAAAAAGGGTTGGTGCCCCAGAGAAAAGAAGCATAGAGAAAAAAATGATTGGTGGCCCAGAAAAAAGAAGCACAGAGAAGAAAAGGCTGGTGCCCAAGGGAAAAGAAGTGTAGGGGGAAAAAAGGTTGGTGCCAGATAACAAAGAAGATCAGAGAAACAAAAGGTTGGTGCCCGAGAACAAAGAAGCACAGAAAATAAAGGTTGGTACCCAGAAGAAAAGAAGCACAGTGTAGAAACAGAGTGGTTCCAAAAAAAACAAGATCAGAGAAACAAAGGGCTGGTGCCCGAGGAAAAAGAAGGCCAGAGGAAAGAAGGGTTGGTGCCCAAGAAAAAGAAGCATAGAGAAAAAAGTGTTGGGGCCTGAGAAAAAGAAGTTCAGGGAATAAAAGGGTAGGTGCCCAGAAAAAAGAAGCGCAGAGGAAAAAAGGGTTGGTGGCTGAGCAAAAAGAAAGAGAAAGAATAAAAACAATGGGTGCCCGAGAAAAAAGAAGTGCAGGGAATAAAGGGGTTGGTGCCAGAGGAAAAGGAAGCACAGAGAGAGAAAGGTTTGATGCCTGAGAAAAAAGATAGTAGAGGAAAAAATGTTGGTGCGTGAGAAAAAAGAAGCACAGAGAACCAACGGTCGGTGCCCGAGAAAATAGAAGCACAGGGAATAAAAGGGTTGGGGAACGAGAAAAAGGGAGCGCAGAGAACAAAAGGGTTGGTGCCCGAGAGAAAGAAGTGCAGAGGGAAAAATGGTTGGTGGCCAAGAAAATGAAGTACACAGAAAAATGTGTTGGTGCTCGAAAGATAACAAGAGCAGAGAACAAAAGGGTTGGTGCCCGAGGGAAAAGACTTGCAGGGGGGAAAAAAAGGGTTGATGCCTGAGAGAACAAAGCACATAGGAAAAATGGGTTGGTGCCCAGGAAAGAAGTGCAGGGGAAAAACCTTTGGTTGTGGGAAGAGGATTTGGTTTGGATAGCTTGAAGACTATAGGGCAGATTTGCCTTTGCTGGAATTAGAGGGAGCTATGTTTTGTCTCTGACTCTGAGAGCAGCTGGGCAGCATTTGCTTGGATGTGTTCAAATATTGTTTTGTTATTCTGACCTACTGTCTGCCTGTGGTGGGCTATGCCCATCCTGGGAAAAAGACAGGGGGGAGGGCTCGTGAGAGTTTTTCTTCCCTCCCTGGGGCTTGTGTTTCCTCCCTGGGAAACTGACTTGGTCTGTTCCACTTCCCCCTCCTTGTCCAGCAGGGGTATAAGAGGGAGGAGAATTGCAGACATTGCTCTCTCTCCTGCTGCTTCCACACTTTGCAAAGGACTGGTTCTTTACCTCATAATCTGTTTTTCCTTTTCTTCTCCTTCTCCCATCCATCCTTGTTCCTTACCCTTGGGAACCCTGCCTGTCATTGTTACATAAATACATATATATATATACTGTTTAAAGAAAAGTTCTTTGCCTCTCTACTTCCAAGCTGAACCCAAATTATTTCTTGGTGGATTTGCTCCCCTCCCTCCCTTCTCTCTCTCTGTTGGGGAAGGGGATTCTCAGCCTTGCCCCCATCTGAGCTTTTAAGCCCCAGTTAAGGCCCAAACCACCACAATGCCTTAATGACACTCATGCCAGTAGAGAATGACCAGTTGAGATGTGACACATGTGCCTGCTGATGGACTAGAGAACCTTGCTGTGTAACGTAATAAACGTCTTCACCTGCTTACATCCTGTCCTGGAAGCATTGCTCGAGGTGATTAAAACATCTACACTGTTACAAATGGTGACCCCGAACGTTTGCCTTGGCCAACTACTCATTGCGATTCTCACTTGCACCACCAAGAAGAAATTTGGCTTTTAAGGACTGTGGAGATGCTCATGTTCATCAGTGTCACTAATGGTGGCTTTTGGACCAGTCTCTGTGAGATTAATCTGTCTGCCTCTATGCTGGTGACGTTCCCTGATTCGCCGGACGTTATGGATGCGATATATGTCTAAGATAAGGTGAGGTACACCTGGTAATGAGTAGTTAATTATATCGGAGATTATAGACGTGCTATATGTCTAAGATACCTGGACCTGAGCAAAGCCTTCGACACTGTCCCACACCACATCCTGGTCTCCAAACTGGTAACACATGGGTTTGATGGGTGGACCACCAGATGGATAAGGAACTGGCTTAATGGCCGCACCCAAAGAGTGGCTGTCAACGGGTCCATGTCCCAGCGGAGGCCAGGGACAAGCGGAGTCCCTCAGGGATCAGTCCTGGGACCAGGCTTGTTCAACATCTTTGTGGGTGCCATGGACAGTGGCATTGAGTGCACCCTCAGCAAAGTTTGCTGATGACACCAAGCTGTGTGGTGCAGCAGACACGCTGGAGGGAAGGGATGCCATCCAGAGGGACCTGGACAGGCTGGAGAGGTGGGCACAAGCCAACCTCAGGAGCTTCAACAAGACCAAGTGCAGGGTCCTGCATCTGGGTCGAGGCAATCCCAGGCACAAATCCAGGCTGGGCAGTGACTGGCTGGAGAGCAGCCCAGAGGAGAGAGACTTGGGGGTGCTGGTGGACGAGAAGCTCAACAGGAGCTCTCAATGTGCACTTGCAGCACAGAAAGCCAATCAGAGCCAGGACTGGAGGAAAATGATGGAGAGCGGCTTGGCCAGCTCATCTGCCAGCTCTCTCAGCACCCTAGGATGGATCCCATCCGGTCCCATGGACTTGTGGGTGTCCAAGTGGCTCAGCAGGTCCCGAACTAATTCCTCATGGATTTCTGGGGCATTACACTGCTCCCCGACCCTATTACCCAGCTCAGGAGGCCACTCATCCTGGACTCCTGCCTTGCTGTTAAACATGGAGGCAAAGAAGGCGTTCAGGACCTCAGCCTTTTCCTCATCTTCGGTCACCGTGTTCCCCTCCAGGTCCAGTAAGGAGTGGAGGTTCTTCTTGCCCTTCTTTTTAGCCTTGATATATTTGTAAAATTGCTTTTTTTCTTTCACAGAGGTGGCCAGTTTCAGTTCTAACTGGGCCTTTGCCTCTCTAATTTTATTCCTACATAATCTAACCACTTCCTTGAACCTACCTCGAGAAGCCTTCCCCCCCTTCCAAAGGTGATACAGCCTCTTTTTTTCCCTTAATTCCCCCAGGAGCTGCTTGCTCATCCAGGCCGGTCGCCTTCCCCGCCGGCTCATCTTTCGACACATGGGGACCGCCAGTTCCTGTGCCCTCAAGAGCTCCTTTTTGAAGTAGGTCCAACCCTCCTGGACCCCTCGGTTCATGAGGGTTGGTACCCAGGGAACTTTACAAATAAGTTTCTTAAAGAGGCTGAAGTTTGCCCTCCGGAAGTCCAGGGTGAAGGTTCTGTTGGTACTCCTCCCTATCTCCCTGCATATTGAAAACTTCACTATCTCGTGGTCACTGCACCCTAGGCAGCCTCCCACGGTCACATCTCCCACCAGCCCTTCCCTATTGGAGAGCAGCAGGTCAAGCAGAGCCTGTCCCCTGGTAGGCTCGCTTAACAGCTGCGTTAGGAAGCAGTCCTCTATTCGCTCCAGGAATCTTCTGGACTGCCTTCTCTCTGCTGAATTAAGTTCCCAGCAGATATCTGGCAGATTGAAGTCACCCACGAGGACAAGATCTGATGATCTTGAGACAGCCTCCAGTTGTTTATAGAATAATTCATCAATCTCCTCATCCTGGTTGGGTGGTCTATAACAGACTCCAACCAGGATGTCAGATTTGTTGGGTTGCCCTCTGATTTTAACCCACAGGCTCTCAATTCCCTCATCTTCCACCTCAAGTTCTGAGGCAGAAAGTGTCTCCCTAATCTACAAAGCCACCCCTCCTCTCTTCTCCCTCTCCTATCCCTCCTAAAGAGCCTGTAACCCCCCAGTGTAGCACTCCAATCGTGCGTGTTGTCCCACCATGTTTCTGAGATGGCAACTATATCATAGTTGCCCTGGTGGATTAGGACCTCCAGCTCCTCTTATTGCCTAGGCTGCGTGCATTGGTGTACATGCACTGCAGCTGGGCTCCCGACCTCTCAGTTGACCCTACCTTGTGCCCTACTCTTACCTCTGCAGAGGGACCGATGTCTTCACCCACCCCCTTCAGACCTAGTTTAAAGCCCTCCTAATGAGCCCTGCCAACTCTAGTGCTAGGACTCTCTTGCCCCTTCTAGATAAATGCACCCCATCAGGACCCAGCAGGTCAGGTGCTGTAAAAGTAGGCCCATGATCAAAGAAACCAAAGTTCCTCCGCTGGCACCATTCCCTGAGCCACTTATTGATGGTGTGGGTTCTCCCGTTCCTCTCAGTGTACTCCCCTGCCACTGAGGGAACTGAGCAGAACACCACTTGCGCGCCTGCCCCATCGATCAATTGTCCAAGGGCCCTGAACTCCTTCTTAATTGCCCTGGTGCCCTTCCTGTCGATCTCATCACTCCCAGCCTGTATTACCAGTAGAGGGTAATAGTCAGAGGGACTGATGAGCTTGGGGATTCCCCTTGCAATATCCCTTATCCGCGCCCCAGGTAGAGAGCAGACCTCCCTGTGGGATGGGTCGGGACGACATATGGGTCCCACAGTACCCCCCAGGAGAGAGTCCCCAACAACTCTAACCCTTCTCCTTCTCTTTGTGGAGCCGGTCATTATAGCTGGTGGTGGCCGCTTGGTCTTAGGCTTGGCCTTAGGCTGCTCCCCAGAGCTGGTCGTTACAGCCGGCGGGGACCGCTTGGCCCTGGTCTCCCCTCTGGATGGCTGCTCCTCAGCCCTCTCATCCCCACCGCCCTCAGCCTGCAGGGCCTCATACTTATTACGCAAGGGCAGCGGAGGAGGAGGAGAGGGCCGGGGTGGATTTCTCTTGCCACCCTTGGCAGGGACCTGTGTCCATCCCTCTCCGTTTTCAGGGGCCCGGCCCTCAGCAGGGGAGATCTGCAGAGCCTTCTCCCACAAGTCTAACTCCCGTTCACTTTCCCTTATTGACCTCAGCCTAGACACCTCCTCTTTCAGCTTGGCCACTTCATCCTTCAGGTCAGCCACCAGGCTGAGGAGAAAGTTCACCTGCTCACACCTGACACAGGCGTCCTCTCCCTCTCCCTCTCCCTCTATTCCAACTGCCAGGCTGAAGCACTCTCCGCAGCTGGCAGCCTGGACTCCAGCATGCTGGAGAAACAACTCTGTCTGGGTAGATGCTATTTTTCTACCCTTGGTCCGAGTAATGACCATGGTGCAGCGTATGAGTGAAAACAAAAAAACAAAAACCAAAAACAAAGCAAGCAAAAAAAAAAAAAAAAAAAAAAATTTTTTTTTTTTTTTTTTTCTTGCGCAAGCAGCCGAAAGGCAGCGATTGAGCCGAACTGGCGTCGCCCGCACAGCCCGGCTGGGATTTAAATCTCCCGCGGCTGACGTCAGGCACTCGCTCCCGTGCACGCTCGCGAGAGCACGAGCCCGCCTCAATCCCTGCCCCCCAGGAGTCCTCCCGACCCGCTAAACCCCGAAAGCAAGGCAAAAGCCCAGCAGAAACTCACTAGGCAAGCGGAGCTGTCCCGAAGGAGCGGTTCTGAGTGGCGATTGAGCCGAACTGGCCTTTAGCCATTTGAAATTGGTATCTAACTATGACATCCTGGTGAGCTAACACACAGCCCCATGGGAACCTGTGCCCCAATCACACAGCAATTAAACAATTATGGTATTCAGTCCTAATTCAGAGGTCTTTTGGTGTCCTCCACATGTGATCAGCCTCAGAGCAATGCCATCAGCCTCAGTTCAGCAAGACAGCCTCTGGGATCAGCCTCAGGCCTGCTGATTTCCAGCTTCAGGGGCATTGCCTTGATTCCCATGCCTTGATTCTTGCCTTGTCAGCTGAGATGGTTGCAGAACTGAGCTGCAGAACTGATCTCTGCAGCTCCTGACATGGTTGACTTTTCCTTGCCAGTGTCACTATGAACCTGTGGGTGAGCAAATGTTCTTCCCTTCCTACACCAACAAATCCATTTTCCTTTTCTAGGCTAAGCCTCTCTGGATGATGGATCAAAAAGCTCTTTGAAGCCTCTGAAATCCTCATTCAGATCTCTTTAAGTCTCTTAGCAGCTAATTCTGAAGATATGGGAGCACTGGCAGCCATACTGGGAGGGATCTGGGAGCCCTGGGATGCATCCTGGGAACACTAGAAGGGAGCTGGGGGTATTGGGGTCAAAATGGGAGCCAAACTGGGAAAGAACTAGGGGCTCTCAGGATCTGCCTTTCCAAGGCCTGAGGCTCAGAGCTTGGCCTTTCTCTTTCAGAAACCAAGGCCAGGGTTTGTTCAGCTGCACTTTGCCTTTGTCTGCCTTCAATCATGGCCTCCATGGAGCTTCTCTAAGCACCCCTGGGAGGCTTTGTTGCTAATGGCCCTCAGTGAGGCCAATTCATACTTGAAGGAATTTTTGTTCTGCTTCTGACTTCTTGAGCAGATTCCTTCAGTCTCCTCTCAGTGTGTGAGGCTCAGACAATGATCCCCAAGTGCCCTAAGAGCTCTTTGTGTCTCTGTAGTTTTCTTCAAGGTTTCAAAGTGCTCCTCACAAAGCTCCTTTATTATTTATTTTTTTCAGCCACCTAGTGACAGAGTGGATAAGGACAGGGCTGACCCTGACTGGCTGCAAGGGATCCTGAAGTCAAATCTCTTTCTATGGCTGTGCCTGGAGGGAAGCACAAAATAGAAACACAGGGACAGAGCTGGCTGGGTCCAGTGCAAGATAGAAACCTTGACCCTGGTGACAACAAAGGTGTCTGTCTAAAGACACAGAGAGGTGGAGAGAAGGCTGCCAGAGGGTGCCCTGGAATTCAGTGTCCTTCTCCTGGAGGTCAAGGCAAACCCTCACAAAGCTTTGGCATACTTAGGGCACAAGAACTGATCCTGGAGAAGTCTGACTTGGTGCTGGCCCTTGCTGCAGGCTGTGCCTGAGAGATGTCTGAGTGGGGGAGATGCTGGACACAGCAGCTGTGATCCAGGAGAACTCCAAGGTTCTGGCTTTAGGCTCACTGTTTTGAGAGGTGGAGATCATTGACTTTCATCAGGTGTTTCTCTGATCTGGAGAACCTTGGATGCTGAACCATCCTGGGATCTTTTGCCACTTGCACAGATCCTGAAGCTTTTGACCTCCGAATTTTTCTCTTGCCTCCCTGTTGGCTGTGATCCAAGCACAGATACACTGAGATGGCAGGAGGTGACCAACCCCCAAGCCATAGGGAGAGCAGTGCAAGGCTGGGAGAGCCCTGGTCAGGGCTGAGCCATTCCTTGCAGGTCAGTCCTCTCCTCTGAACCCTTTGCTTCTCTCTGCCTGGACTCATATCCTCCTCTACTCTCCATCAGCCCTGCTCCTCTGTGCTGGGGAGGAGCAAAGTTTGCAGACCTGCTCCTTGGAACAGGCCAGAACATCTCAACACAGCAGAAAGAAGGCAGTCTAGGAGGTTTCTGGAGTGCATGGAGGACAGCTTCTTATCCCAGGTGCTGCGTGAACCTACCAGGGGTAAGGCTATGCTTGACCTCCTCTTCACCAACAGGGAAGGGCTGGTGGGTGATGTGATGGTCGGAGGGTGTTTAGGCACCAGTGACCAGGAGATAATTGAGTTTTCGGTATTCAGCCAAGCCAAGAGGGGCAGCAAGAAGACCTCCACTCTGGACTTCAGGAGGGCAGACTTCAGGCTACTCAAGGAACTAACTCAGAAGGTTCCCTGGGATACAGCCCTTAAAAATAAAGGGGTCCAGGAGAGCTGGAGCTGCTTCAAGGAAGAACTCTGGAAGGTTCAGAAACAGGCTGTGCCAACGTGCCGGAAGATGAGCCGCTGGGGCAGACGGCCAGCCTGGTTGGTCAATGAACTCTTAATAGAACTAAGGGAAAAAAAGAGGGTGTACCATCTCTGGAAGAAAGGGGAGGCAACCTATGGAATGTTTAGGGATGTTGCTAGGACATGCAGAAAGAAAATTAGGGAGGCAAAAGCCCATTTAGAACTTAGACTGGCCTCTGCTGTGAAGGACAACAAAAAGTCCTTCTATAAATACATCAATAGCAAGAGGAAGGGCAAGGACAACCTCCACTCCTTGGTTGACATGGAGGGGAACGTTGTAACAAAGGATGAGGAAAAGGCAGAGGTACTTAACACCTTCTTTGTTTCAATCTATCCTAGCATGGCAGAACATCTTCCAGACAGCTGGCCTGCAGAGCTGGCAGAAGGAGCCAGGGAGCTGCATGGTTTCCCGCTGCTCCAGGAGGCAGTTAGAGATCTTCTGAGCCGCTTGCACCCTCACAAGGCCATGGGACCAGATGGGATCCATCCTAGGGTGCTGAGAGAGCTGGCAGATGAGCTGGCCAAGCCGCTCTCCATCATTTTTCAGCAGTCCTGGCTCACTGGAGAGGTCCCAGAAGACTGGAAGCTGGCCAACGTGGTGCCCATCCACAAGCAGGGCCGGTTGGATGAACCAGGGAATTCTAGGCCTGTCAGCCTGACCTCAGTGCCAGGCAAGATTCTGGAACAGCTCATCTTGAGAGCGATCACACAGCACTTAGAGGATGGCCAAGGGATCAGGCCTAGCCAGCATGGCTTTAGGAAGGGCAGGTCCTGCTTGACCAACCTGATCTCCTTCTATGATCAGGTGACCCGCCTGGTTGATGTGGGGAGGCCTGTGGATGTGGTCTACCTGGACCTCAGCAAGGCCTTTGACACCGTCCCCCACAGCAAACTCCTGGCCAAGCTGGCAGCCCATGGCTTGGACGGGAGCACACTGCGTTGGGTTAGGAACTGGCTGGAGGGCCGAGCCCAGAGAGTGGTGGTGAATGGTGCCACATCCGGCTGGCGGCCAGGCACTAGTGGTGTGCCCCAGGGATCGGTGCTGGGCCCCATGCTCTTCAACATCTTTATTGATGATCTGGATGAGGGCATCGAGTCCATCATCAGTAAATTTGCGGACGACACCAAGCTGGGGGCAGGAGTTGATCTGCTGGAGGGCAGAGAGGCTCTGCAGAGGGACCTCGACAGGCTGGACAGATGGGCAGAGGCCAAGGGCATGAGATTTAACACATCCAAGTGCCGGGTTCTGCACATTGGCCACAACAACCCCATGCAGTGCTACAGGCTGGGGTCAGAGTGGTTGGAGAGCGGCCAGGCAGAGAGGGACCTGGGGGTGCTGGTTGATTGTAGGCTGAACATGAGCCTGCAGTGTGCCCAGGCAGCCAAGTAGGCCAATGGCATCCTAGGCTGCATCAGAAACAGTGTGGCCAGCAGGAGCAGGGAGGTCATTCTGCCCCTGTACACTGCACTGGTTAGGCCACACCTTGAGTACTGTGTCCAGTTCTGGGCCCCTCAGTTTAGGAAGATGTTGTCTTACTGGAGCGTGTCCAGAGAAGGGCAACAAAGTTGGTGAGGGGTTTGGAAGACAAGGCCTATGAGGAGAGGCTGAGGGAGCTGGGGTTGCTTAGCCTGGAGAAGAGGAGACTGAGGGGTGACCTTATTGCTCTCTACAACTACCTGAAGGGAGGTTGTAGCCAGGCAGAGGTTGGTCTCTTCTCCCAGGCAGCCAGTACCAGAACAAGAGGACACAGTCTCAGGCTGCGCCAGGGCAGGTTTAGACTGGAAGTTAGGAAGAAGTTCTATACCGAGAGAGTGATTGCCCACTGGAATCAGCTGCCTGTGGAAGTGGTTGAGTCACCTTCATTGGAGGTGTTCAAGAAGAGGCTTGATGGGGTGCTTGGTGCCAGGGTTAGTTTTTAGTTGTTTAGGTGGGTTGTATTGTACTGTTTGTACTGTATTGTACTGTATTGTACTGTATTGTATTTAGGTGGTTTGGATTGGTTGATGGGTTGGACGTGATGATCTTGAAGGTCTCTTCCAACCTGTTGTATTGTATTGTATTGTATTGTATTGTATTGTAAATGGTGATCCCCGACGTGATGGGGGCGATGAAACGCTAAGCTGCGTCCTGCCGCGTATTCCCTCGGAACTTTGAATGAGCTGCTGAAAGGAAGAAGGAAAAGCCGGCCAGAGCGATCCCTCCCGCTGGATGAGAGGTGAGCCGTGGGAAACATGGGGAACCAGGAGAGCTCCTCAGAAAGAGACGTTTATGAATTAATACAAGAACTCCTTAGGAAGCATGGCAAAGCTATCTGTGACCGTGATCTTAAGGAGATGCTGGAGTGGGTGCAGGAGAACATCCTGACAGTTACAATATCCAGCATGGGACCAAGTGGGGGTGAAGTTATGGGATGCTGCTACCACAGGGAATGTTGAAGCGCAGCGTATGCTCCCGTGGTGGCGAATTATATTCGAGATGCTTAGAGTGCAAGAAGGGAATTTGGAACAGAGTATTGAGGGAGCTCAGACTCCTCCTCCGTTACCCTCTAAGCTGCCACCAAAGACGAAGCTGCGGACTAAGACTCTGGGTACATACACAGCAGAACAACCCCCCGAGGACGACCTTCTAGATCCAGGTCCTGTCGATCCTGAACGGGAACCAGACCTTTTACCCCGGGATCCTCACGATGTGTGGGCTTCTATTAAGCGTCAAGCTTTGTGGGATGGAGACACTGAGGTTGCCGCAAGAATTGTGGCCCCTGTACTGTATCACCTCATGGGCACAGGTCAGCACACCGACCCGGCAGCGCAAGCCTGCGACTGTCCACGGAAGCCCTGGAAGCATCACGAGAGGAGGCACGAAAGGCTTCTCTTAAAGTCCCGGACTTTCAAAAGCCGCAAAAAGCTTTTACGAATATCGTTCAGGAACCGTGGGAACCTTATATGCAATTCATAGATAGGCTTAAATTGGCCTTAGAACGCCAAATTGATAATGGGGAGGCAAGGGAAATATTACTGTTGAAATAGCTGTGGAGAATGCAAATGCAGATTGTAAGAAGCTGTTAAAATCTTTGCCTAATCAAAATCTCACCTTGCTAGAAATGATTGAAGCATGTAATAAGATAGGTACAATGGAATATAAGTATGAAGCTATGGCTGCAGCTTTTGCAGCTCTGCATGGTTCAATGAATACAGGAGTTTGTTATGGCTGTGGGAAACTGGGTCATCTCAGAAAGAATTGTTTGGTAGCTAATAGCAGAGCCAAACCTAAGGCACCCGGGATTTGCCCTAAGTGCCAGAAGGGGAGGCATTATGCTAACCAATGTCAATCTAAGTATAATTCTCAAGGGCAGCCCCTTGCACAGGGAAACTGGATGCGGAGCACAGGACGGCGCCGCGCGCAGACACAAATCACCCAGCCGGCACCGGCCAGCCAGGTGCCGGCAGCACGCGCGTCTCTGACCTCCGCCCAGCAACAGCAGGCAGCGCAGGACTGGACCTGGCAACCTCCGGCACAGTAACTTTACTTGATACCACGGTACATTTGTTGCCAACACGTGTGTCAGGTCCTCTCCCAGTAAAAACTCAGGCACTAATATTAGGTAGATCATCAACAATGATCTCAGGACTTTTTGTGCTTCCTGGGGTTGTTGATTCTGACAGCACAGATAAGATTCAGATCATGGCAGGGACTCCGTTTCCTCCCTGCATGGTACCGAAGGGAAGTCGTATTGCACAGCTGTTATTGCTTCCCTTGGGATTGGAACGTCCCCCTGCAAAGGGACCTTTAAGAAATAAAGGAGGATTCGGGTCTACTGGGGACCCACAGATTCTGTGGGTACAGACTATCTCTCAAAAACGTCCTATCTGTCAGTGTGTCCTGCTGTATGGTCAGCAGAACATAGTGCTTAGTGGTATTATTGATACTGGAGCAGACGTCACAGTGATTTCTAAAGCTAAATGGCCCCCCTGCTGGCCTGTGGCTAGTGCATCTCAGGCGCTGGCAGGCATAGGGGGAGCTGGAGAAAGTCATCAGAGCCTGTATTTCATTCAGATTCAGGGACCAGAGGGACACATAGCTTCTGTGAAACCCTTTGTTTTATCTGTGCCTATGGTGCTATGGGGTCATGATGTGCTTTCACAATGGGGGGTGACCATGAACACCCATTTTCAGAGGGGGCCATTGCGGTGCGCGACACCCTTCAGTTAACATGGAAAACAAATGCCCCTGTCTGGGTGGATCAGTGGCCCCTGCCATTGGAAAAGCTTCGTGCACTTCAAGAACTGGTCACAGAGCAATTGGGAAAAGGGCATATTGTACCCTCCACAAGTCCTTGGAATTCTCCTATTTTTGTCATCAAAACACAAACAGGCAAGTGGCGCTTGCTCCATGATCTCAGAAAGATTAATGACGTTATGGAGGATATGGGGAGCCTTCAATCAGGGCTACCCTCACCCACAATGATTCCACGATATTGGCATTTAACTGTTATTGACCTAAAAGATTGCTTCTTTAGCATTCCTTTACAGCCAAATGATGCTTCTGAATTTGCTTTCTCAGTTCCAAACATCAACATGCAACAACCTTTGCAGAGATACCATTGGGTTGTGCTTCCACAAGGAATGAAAAATAGTCTACAATTTGTCAGTGGTATGTAGCAAAAATTCCCAGTCCTGTTTGAGAGGCATTTCCTGATGCTCTGATATATCATTACATGGATGACATCCTCGTGACAGCACAAAGCCCCAAGCTCATGGAGAAAGCTGTAGCCCTTACTGTGTCCACTGTGACTCAAGTGGGGTTTTGTGTAGCACCTGAGAAATTCAGAATGTACCACCTTGGAAATATTTGTTGAACCTTCTCACCAAACATTGTTTCTGGTCAATCTTCCGAGTATCCCTTTTTTCTACTTGTTTAGTAGGACTGTCTTTGGATAAGTGGCCAGTTCCTTCATCTTTTAAATTGCTTGGTAACTGGGGACTTTTTCTCCGGATTTGTAGTTTTCTTAGAACGATTATGTATGCTTTTGCTGCTTTATTCTTTTTACTACTTTTTTTGCCTTGTTTATTGTAATGCTGATAGAGTTTGATTAGTGCTTTGTTAAAGGGATTCTTGTTATATAACAGAAGGGGAATTGAAGGGTTAAATCTTGGAGAGCCAAACTCCAAGCACTGTTGGCCTGATAAGAGGGGATAGTGTTGGCCTTGATGGCTTGTGAATTACAGTCCAGCAGTGTGGTTGGAGGAGGGCATACATTTGATGACGAATGGTTGCTGTGACTGGAGTGTGTATGACTTGAGACAGACCAGATTGTTATAACGGAGTCTCTGTTCCAGTAGTAGGCTGCTTTTGTATTGTATAAACTTTTATAAAGAAGGATTTTGTGTAATAAACTGGACACCTGGCCTGCATCAGGCTGAGTCCCATCTCTTAATTGTGGCACTCCTCCATCTCCTCCCCATCCCTGGACCTGGTGGATTCTGTTCTGTACTCAGTGGTGCCTCCAGCAGTGAACCCTCTCATCTACAGCCTGAGGAACCAGGAGCTCAAGGCTGCCCCAAGCCAACTGATCCCTGGATGCTTTCAGAAGCAATAAACTCTTCTGCAGAGCAGCTCTGATGTCACTCAGTACAGGCCCAGCCTGGCTTCTGCACTTGGTGGTGGTGATGTTTTACTCTTTATCAAACCGTCATCCTTTTCTAACACATTCTCTGCTTTGCTGACCTAGAGTTTGTTTGCAGCAGGACCTCTGCTCTTTGGTTGAAAAAATAAAGAACCTTTCATTAACATTTTCCTTCCTGAGATCCTTCCTCCAGAACATTTCCAGAGCTTTTAGGCCAGGTCCTGTGCAGATCTGGGGAAGGGAAATAAATAAAGAGCCTTACAGTAGCAATTTTATTTCCTGAGTACCTTCCTCCAAGCCTCCTCTGGAGCTCCAGCGACAGGTCATGTGTGCAGAGGCAGAGGGGCAAAGAGTCCCAGCACAGCAGCACTGCCAGGGAGCACCAGCACCTGGACTTCCAGGGCTGTTCTCTTGCCAATTCCAGCCTCTCCTCTGGGGCAGTGCAAGGGCCTGAGTGCTATGGCAGCTTGGTCATTGTTCTGCTGCCTGCCAGCCCTGTGAGCACAGGCAGGGACAGGCCATGGGAACTACTCTGACTGAGCTGCCCCCCAAAAGCAGCAGTTCCACAAAGACAGATGATCTGCTCAGGGCAGAGTCTGAAGGCTTAGGGCTTCATCCAAAGTTTCTGTCCAGAGCAGGCCTAAGAAAGTGTCCCAGGGATGCAAACAGCAGGGAACAGCTGAAGTGTGAGTGTGCGGGGCTGGAGCACACAGCAGTGTCCTTACACAGGCCTCTGCAAGAGGCCTGAAGGAGCAGCAGCAGAGCAGGCTCTGAGCTGTGTCTCTGTTCACTGGACACCCTGGGGAGGCTGTCCCAGGCTGATCATCCTGATCTAGCAACTCACCACCACCATTTCCACCACTGGTCTCCACCACAGCTTGGAGAGGGTCTTGTCCTCCACAGAATAGGAGCAGGTCTAGTTGTGCCTTGCAGAGATGAAGATCAGCAGTATGCCTGCTGGCCTTGCACATGAGAGGTTTCATGGACACATGCACTGAGGTGAGGAGAACCTGAGTGAGCACAAACACCATCAGCTGTGGCTGAGGGTACTAAGGAACTGGAGGTGTGAGGAGCCTCCCAGCCTCTGGCAGGGCAGCAGGGGCCAGGGACACTCTGCCTGCTGCAGTGCAGAGCCTGTGTGAGTGATGGGGAAAGACTCTGTCTCTGAACTTCCTGAGGTGCAGAAGGAGTTCACAATGCCTGGCAGAGCCCTGACACTGGATGTAGTCTTCCTTGACCTTAGTAATGCTTTTGACACTGTCTCCCATAATATCCTTGTCAGTAAGCTCAGGAAGTGTGGGATGGAAGAGCAGAGAGTGAGGTGGATCAGGAACTGGTTACAAAATAGAGTCCAAAGAGTGGTGGTCAAAGGTGCCAGGCCCAGCTGGAGAGCTGTAACCAGTGGAGTCCCTCAGGGATCAGTGCTGGGTCCTGTCCTGTTCAACATCTGCATCTATGACACTGATGAGGGGACAGACAGACAGAGACTGCTCAGCAAGTCTGCTGACAATACCAAACTGGGAGGCTTGGCTGAGACCCCTGAAGGCTGTGCAACCATTCACGGACTTGGACAGCTGAGAGCTGGGCAGAGAGGAAACCTAATGAGGTTCAACAAGGATGAGAGCAGAGTCCTGCTCTTGGGGAGGAAGAATAAACTGCAGCAGTACAGGCTGGGAGGTGATCTGCTGGAGAGCAGCCCTGTGGAGAAGGACTGGGACTGCTGGTGGGCAGCCAGTTCTGCATGGGACAGCAACGTGCCCTGGGGGCCAAGAAGGCCAATGGGGTGCTGGGGTGCATTAGGAGGAGTGTGTCCAGCAGATCCAGGGAGGTTCTGCTCCCCCTCTACTCTGCCCTGGTGAGGCCCCACCTGGAATATTGCATCCAGTTCTGGGCTCACCAGTTCAAGACAGACAGGGATCTGCTGAAGAGAGTCCAAGGAGAGTCCAAGGATGCTGAAGGGACAGCAACACTGCCTGGAGGGAGAGGCTGAGAGCCCTGGGGCTGTTTGGTCTGGAGAGGAGAAGACTGAGAGGGGATTTAATAAATGTTTAAATATCTGAGGGCTGGGGGTCAGGAAGGAAGGGACAGGGACAGGCTCTGCTCAGTGGCACCCTGGGATAGGACAAAGGGCAATGGCTATAAACTCCAGCACAGGAGGTTCCACCTCAACAGGAGGAGGAACTTCTTCACTGAGGGTGACAGAGCACTGGAACAGGCTGTCCAGATGGGTGGTGGAGTCTCATTCTCTGGAGACTTTCAAGACCCATCTGGATGTATTCTTGTGCAACCTACACTTGATTCTGTGGCCTGCTCTGGCAGGGGGGTTGGACTCCTTTGGAGGTCCCTTCCAATCCCTAACATCCTGTGATCCTGAGTAATTTCTGTGTGTGACTGCAGCACAAAACTCCCTGCCCCAGGGTGATTCCTCTCAGGTGTCCTGCACAGGCTCATTGCAAATGTTGCTGTCTGCTCACATCAGCCTTCCTGGGCTGTGCCCTGAAATGTGCACAGAGCCAGCAGAGAGGTTCTTGTTCCTTGGAAAAGGCATTTTCAAGAAGGCCAGGAAGGAGGCTGGGGCAAACGCTAGGCTGGTCACCCTCAGCATAGTCGTGGTTGCTGGTCAAAAGTGATAGGTCAGACACTGCAGGCCCTTGCAGGACAAGAGAGAGGTCACCAAACCTGTCTCTGGGGAGGGGCAAGAAGGGCATGTTTTTTTCCTGGACCTTAGCCGGCCTTTGCCATCATCTCTGTAGAGCCAGACTGGTGATAGCAGGACTGAAGGAATGGATGAGGTGTGGGTGGGAAGGTGGGTGGTGGATCAAGCCCAGATGTCACCAGGGCAGAGTCCTCCTGGCAGACACTTCCCAGTGGCATCCCCCAGGGCAAGCCCTTGGGCCAGCACTGTGCATTCTCTCCATCAGCTCCCTGCACCTTCTGATAGAGTTACTGCAGCCTCTTTGGGGATGAGACCAAACTGGCACAGGCCTTGAGTGTCCTCCTCTGCTTAACCCTGCCCTGAGCAGGTCATTGGTCAAGAGATTGCAGGGACCTCTTCCACAGATCACCAGGACAGAGCCAGCAGCTCCTCTGAGGAAGGTTTCTCCACTCAGATCTTTGGTAGGAAATCTGCCAGATGGATTGGATGAAACTTTGATCTGCTCAGGCTCTGGCCACAAGGAGGCTGATGGTTGGGTGTGGGATCAGGTGGTCAGTTGTGTCTCAGGAGCTCATCATTCACTAGCATGTCAATGAGTATGAAGGGGCTGTGAGTCACTTCTGCCTGGGGAGGAGATTGGCCAACAGCAGGAACACATCGGAAAGTGACTGAGAGGTCTGTTCTGTCTGTGATGAAGAGGTTATTAATTTATTAGTATGAAATATTAATAATATTATTTAAAATAATTAAAATTATTAATAAAGATGAATCACTATTTTATATAGATTATCTAGTGAACAACTGTGAAATACATCCCATAATGGTTAGTATTTATAATTAGGACTCAATCAGGATATTTACAGAGTTAATTCTATTACTATAACACAGGCTGCAATTCCTCTGCTTGTCCACCAGGTGGCGACTCGATAGAACTCAGGCGACTGCTAACTATATGCAGAGATATTACACTGTGTATCAGAGGATTGGCCTGGAAAGATTATCCTGCTAGACTCAGGTGCTTTGAACTGACTGTTAGTGAGTGGAAAGCAGGTGGATAGGTACTCTGTGTCCTTGTTTTGTAGCAAGGTTAGGTTCTGGCAGACTGTCTGGCTGGTCCAGACAGTGACAGTGGGTGGAACCTTCTCCCTTCCGTGGCAGCAGAGGGAATGGACCTTAGCCTAGCTGTGCAGCAGGTTCCCTTTGCAGGACTTGGGTGGCTCTCTCTGGATGGCAGGGAGTGGTCCTGCGAGGCTGGCCTGGCAGGGCTGGTAGGGCTGGTGCTGGGATGGGGTCAGCCCTCACAGAGTCAGCCTGCACAGCAGGGCAGGCCACGGTCCTCGGTAGGCAGGCTTGGAGGTTTCTGATCTGGTACAATGGCAGATGGGCCTGGACCCGGCAGGGGTCAGCCCAGTGGCAACAGACTTTGGGGCTGGCATGGATGGCCCCGGGGAAGAGGCACAGGTGCATGAAGCAGCAGCTTCCCCTTTGCTTGGCTCAAAGGAGCGGCAGGACCCTTATCAGTGCTGTCCCAGCTTTCGGGCACAGGGATGGCATGAACTGTGCTCTGGATTCCCTTGGGGTTCACAGGGCACAGAGTGGCAGAAGTAGCAACTCCTCTCCTGTGATGGCAGGGTTACACAGGCATGAGGCTGACACTGCTCCTGCTCTCTGAGCTGACACACACAGGGTTGTGCCTCTTGTCAGTCTGCTGCTTCAGGCTGAGGCAGACATTTGCACTGCTGGACTCAGCTAAGTCCCTTCCCTGGCAGCTGGGCAGATCTTACCCTCGGGGGTCCAGTCCTCTTGAAGGCACATTGGGCTCTTCCAACTGGTGAGACTTGCAATGCAATGCAGTAGTTTCTCAGGCTCAGTGAAGGTCCCTCCTCAGGAGATACTCTCAGGGCTAAGGCTCAACAGGCCTGCCTGGCTGCTGGTTCTCCTCTTTCTGCAGAGGCCACTAGTTTGCTTGCACATATGAGAAAGACATGGCATGGGCTCAGTCTAGAGCAAAGAGAGAGAACACAGTGAAAGAGGGCAAACATATTTACAAGCTGGGGTAATACTGATAGGTTCCTGGAGGCTGGATGTGGCCAATGGGCACTCTCGTAAACAACTGGCTGCAGCCTATGGGAGGCGTGAAGCTGGAATTATGCCATGCTTGGCATCAGCACCAGCATCCCATGCCATGGGGGTGTGCAGGGCTCTGTGCCACCTTGGCCTTTGTTCCTCTCATGAAAGGAGGGGGAACTTGTCCACATGCTGGGACAGGTTTCACTATCTGGGCATAATTCTGGGCAGAATGTGCCTTCACCACATAAGTGGCACAGTCCCCCTGTCACTGGGAACCTCCTCAAGACCTGATGTGATTCCCCCTCCCTCCTTGCCTAGGCCATGAGCTAGCCCAGGGTAAGGCAGGTATGGATCAGGACAGACAGAAATAGGGCACTGAGAGGTGTCCTTGGTGTGCTGCACCCTCGCTCTCCAGCCTTGCACTGCTCCCTATGGCTTGGGGGTTTGTCACCTCCTGCCAGCTCAGTGCATCTGTGCTGGATCACAGACAACAGGGAGGTGATAAGAAACACTGAAAGTAATAAACTTCAGGGTCTAGAAAGTGGCAAAAGATCCCAGGATGATTCAGCACCAAGGTTTACCCAGATCAGAGAACACACCTGATGAAGAATGTAAATTATCTCCACCTCTACAAACAGTGACCCTAAAGCCAGAGCCTTGGAGCTCTCCTGGATCACAGCAGCTGTGTCCAGCATCTCCTCCAGTCAGACATCTCTCAGGCACAACCTGCACAAGGGCCTGCACCAAGTCAGACTTCTCCAGGATCAATTTTGTGCCCTAAGAATGCAAAGGTTTGTGAGAGTTTGCTTTGAACTCCAGCAGAAGGAAACCAAACTCCAGGCAGCCTCTCTGCAGCAACCTCTCCACCTCTCTGTGTTAGGACAGACACCTTTGCTGTCACCAGGGTCAAGGTTTCTATCTTGCACTGGAGGCAGCCAGCTCTGTCCTGTGTCTGTGTGCTTGGTGCTTCCCCCCAG
>JAAWVA010000030.1:34939812-34975567 GCA_015227895.2 Colaptes auratus
TAGTGTCCTGCACCCCCACACTGTCAAATTGTTTGATGGCATGGCCCCTCTAACCTTAAGCTGTCCTGCTGGAGCCAGTCCACAGGGACCTCCACCAGTGAGTGGATTGGCCATCAAAGGCCTCATGAAGTTTGACAAGGCAAGGCAGGCAGGTCTGCAGTGGGGAAGAACAACCTCATGCCTCTGGACAGGCTGTGAGAATGTGACCAGGGGCAGTGTCCCTGGGGAGGGGGGCAGGGGAGTTCATGATGGAAGCCACATCAGGTGGTGAGGTTCAACTTCTAAAAGAGGGTGGAGACCTGGAGAAGTGCAGAGAAATTCTCTCATGAAGGGCTTAGGCCCACAGACACAGAGCTGTGTGGCAAGCTGGAGGCAGCTGAGCCTCTCTGGCCTGGTGAGGGGCAGGCACAGGGCGTCTCAAGGCAGCCAGCACCTGCCTGGAGAGGTGGTGGAGCCAAGCTCTTCTGCAGTGGCAGATGGCCTGGCAGAGACAACAGCTACAAGGAGCTTGCTGCTAGGAGCTTTGCCCTGGGCCTTAGCAGTTGGTGTCTGCTCAGTTTTGTCTGTTTTGTGTTCCTGGTGGTGTCCTAAGTGCAGATCTTCAGGGCAGTGCTGAGGATCCCCTCTCAGCAGGGACGCCACAAAGCCTTTGCCACCTGCCTCCCTCACCTGGCTGTGCTCTCCCTGTTTCTCACCACTGGCTTTCTTGCCTACCTGAAGCCTCCTCCATGTCCTCGCACCTGGATCTGGTGGGTAGTTCTGGTATACTCAGGGTGCCTCCAGCACTGAACCCTCTCATCTACAGCCTGAGGAACCAGGAGCTCAAGGCTGCCCTGAGCAAACTGATCCCTGGATGCTTTCAGAAGCAATAAACTCTTTGTCTTCTCCTGCAGAGCAGTTCTGATGTCACTCAGTGCAGGCCCAGCCTGGCTGCTGTACTTTCTGGTGGGGGAGAGTCTGTTTTTGTTTTTTTTTTGCTATTTTATATCTTATCCTACTTTCCTATTATTCTCTTTCTTTCTGACCAGAAGTTGGTGGTGTAAGTGGAGCTCTGCTCCTTGTTGGTTTCAACACAATAAAGGACCTGATGGGACAGCAGCAGGCACAGGGCTTGGTGCTGTCTATGCAAGAAACTGCAAGGCCAGCAGCCTTGGGAGCTCCTGCTGAGGTAGGCAAGAGCAGGAGAGAGGAACACTGCCAGATGGTGCAGCCTGGCAGGTGCAGCCTGGCCATGAGGAGCAAGAAACCTCTCTCAAAGGGCAGTGCTGTGGCCTGGGAAGTTCTGCAGAAGGAGTCTGGGATCAGCCCTCTCTTTTGTGTCCCAGGAGCAGAGGGTGAGTGTGGGCAGGTGTCAGTGAAGGCATGGGAAGGCCAGGTGGGGAAGTGAGTGAGAGGAGTGTCTGCAGCCTGCGGGCAGGAGAAGCAGCTGTGAGACAGTGCAGGACAAAGCTGTGGGAGAGCTGGCAAAGGGCAATGGCAGTGGTGGGAGTGATGAAGAGAAGCCAAGGCTGTGCCCTCTTGGCTATGGCAATTCTCTGCCCCTGAGGCCTGTGAGGAGGTTGTCCTAAGGCACTGGGAGGGCCTCACTGCCTCTTCCAGTCCCAGGAAGGCTGAGGACTGTCAGGCCCTTGTCCTCCACTCAGCATCACAACCCTACAGGGATGCTAAAGGAAGGCTGGAGAGGGGATTTCATGGTGTATGTGAAGGGTGGACAGGGAAGGAGGGGAAAGGTTTGAAGGGGAGGAAAAGGAGGTTTAGGACTGGGCCTTAGGAAGAAGTTCTTCTGAATGAGGATTGTGGGACTCTGGAATAGGCTGCCCAGGTAGGATGCCCTCTCCTGAGGGTGTTGCAGGCATGCTGGATGAGGCCTAGAGCAGCTGAGTCTACAGGAGAGGCATCCTTGCCTATGGCAGGGAGGTTGGAGCAGATGAGCTTGAGGTCTTTCCAACCTAGGCCCCTGCTATGCTGCTATGAACCCACCCCCCACCCCACTGCACCTGAAGAGCCTTGACCCACACATGAGGGACAGGAATGCTGCCCAGGGGCTGTGCTCAGGCCTTGGCCTTTGTGCTGCAGAACCCAGAGCCAGAGTTTGCTCTCTGCACTTTGCCTTTGCCTGCTGCAATCACAGCCTCTCCTGAGCTGCTCTAACCAGTCCCTGGGGAGGCTTTGGCAGTAACAAGCCTCAGTGGGGCCAATCATGCTTCAAGGTACTTTGTGTTTGCTTCTTGCTTCTTGCACAGTTTCTTCACTCTTCTCTCAGTACCTGAGTTCATGGAATGATCCCCAAGTGCCCTGAGGAGCTCTTTGTGTCTTTGCTGTTTACTTGCAGATTTCAAAGTGCACCTCACAAAGCTCAGGTTTTGATGGCAATCTATTTGATTCTTTCTCAGATGAGGGCAGAGGTGACAGCAGCATCCACCAAGCCAGAATGATGCAGGCTGTCTGCTCAGAGGTCTGGACTGGGAGGAGAAGCTGTCCTTCAGGGCTAACATGAGTGAACAGCTTTGCTCCTCACCCTCCCCAACCTCCCCATTGCTGTCCCTGCCACATGGGCCTTCCATCTCTGATCCTTGCATCAGACTTCTCCACCATGGCACCAGCTTGCCCCCTGCTGTCCTTAGACAACTGCCCTTGCCTGCTGCACACAGACACAGAATTGTTGCTCTTTGGAAGCTAAGCAAATCCAAAGAAGTTCCCTCAGCAATCCAAGGCCTCTGGAACCATCTGCTCAGCACAAGCTGTCTCTCAGCAGCTTGTCTGTCCACAAGGGTGTGGCAAAGCCAACAAGTTGTGCCATGGCTGTGATTTCTCAGCCAGTCAAGAGTCTTGAGAGTGAGAGGAGAAACAGAGGAAAATGTTGGATCCTAGCAGCCCTTCCTCATGAACCAACCTGAATTCAAATCTCTTTCTATGGCTGTGCCTGGAGAGAAGCACCAAGCACAAAGACACAGGGACAGAGCTTGGCTGCCTCCAGTGGAATGTAGAGCCCCCCAACATGGCGACAGCAAAGGTTTCTGTCCAAGAAACAGAGAGGTGGAGAGGTGACTGGCAGAGAGGCTCCCTTGAGTCCAGTTCCCCCCGCTGGAGCTCAGGGCAAACACAAAGCTTCAACATCTCAGAGGATGAGAACTGAGCCTGGAGAAGTCTGACCTGGTGCTGGCCCTTGGTGCAGGTTGTGCCTGAGAGATGTCTGAGTGGGGGAGATGCTGGACACAGCTGCTGTGATCCAGGGGAGCTCCAAGGCTCTGGCTTTAGGGTCACTGTTTTTAGAGGTGGAGATCATTGACTTCCATCAGGTGTCTCTGATCTGGAGACCCTTGGATGCTAAATCATCCTGGATCTTTTGCCACTTGCACAGACCCTGAAGGTTTTGACCTCCAAGGTTTATATCAGCTCCCTTGGCTGTGATCCAAGCACAGATGCACTGAGCTGGCAGAAGCTGACAACCCCCCAAGCCATAGGGAGAGAAGTGCAGGCTGGAAGAAGAGTCCTGGTCTGGTCAGGTCAATCCTCTCTTGTGAACCCTTTGCTTCTCTCTGCCTGGGCTCATATCCTTCTCTTCTCTCCATCAGCCCTGCTCCTTTGTGCTGGGGAGGAGCAAAGTTTGTTTGCAGATCTGCTCCTTGCACAGAAGGACAGGTAAAGAACCCAACTTTGGCACAGCAACACATCCCAGGCTCCAGCTGACCCCCTGAGCACCTCTCAACCTTCTCCAGACCCTCCTCCCAAACCACACTTCACCACTTCTGGAGCTTTGAGGGTCATTGGCTGTGATGGGAATGTAGGAGTTCACCTGCCTGAGCCCCAGGTGGTCAGGTATCAGTTGCCTGGCCAGAGGGGGATGGTTGGGATGGCTACGTCCTGGGGGTGTCAGCCCCATCAGCACTACAAGCAGGGGACTCAGCACAGGAGTTAGGGCTCTGATCCCTCCATTGCAAGGAGTCACACACAGTGTCCTTACTTCTTAGTCACTTGGTTCCCAAGAATTTGCCCAGAGCAAGAGCACAGGGGTGACCATTCCTCTCAGCAGCATGGCCTCCCAGAAGGACCTGGACAGGTTCTGGGAGAAGAAGAATTTCCTGGAGATTAATTTGAAGGAGCCAAATTTCAGCCTTGAGGAAGTGGTGTCAGTGGTTGATGAAGACATGGCTGAGGACAGCAAGGGATGAAGTATATGAGATTAGGTAGGAGGAAGATGACAATAATTAGAGGACAAAGGGGATGATGAGGAAGAGAGGAGGATGATATGGAATAGGACAAAGAAGAGAAGGAGGAGGAATATGAAGAGGAAGATGGGAAACATATATCAGACCCTCTGTGCCACCCAAGCAGCCACATCAGTGCCCTGAGGGTGGGCAAAGCTTCCCACCCAGCTGCTGGAGCTGCTGAAGCCCCACTGCCCGCGGCCCAGTGCCCAGCCCTGTCAGTGGTGACTACGGCAAGAGCTTCTCCCTCAGCTCTATCCTCAGCCAGCACTGCTGCACCCACACTGGTGCCAGCCCGTCCACAGCGCAGGCTGCAGCAAGGGCTTCATCCGCAGCTTCCCCCTCACCTGGCATAGTCACCCCCACGCCGATGACCAGCGTGCCCCAGGGGACACAGCAATACACCGACCCGGCACTGCCAGGCCAAAACGTGACCCCCCTGGGGTGCCTTCTCCAGCAGCTTGAACTGCAATCTCCTCTTTTAACACCTTCTTCCTCCAGAAGCAAATGTGCCCCTGCCCTTCTCTGCACCAGCCAGTGCTGAGGAGAGGAATGACAGTGCTGATCAGCACAGCTGGCAGCAAGACTGCAGCTGGGCTGGGATTTGGGTGTTTGTTCCTCAACACTTTGGGTTTCCTAGAGGGAAAAGAAAAAACCTCATCCCAAGGAATAATGCCTGATTAGAATGGAAACCCCACCTAATAAAGTATTTTCTTTGTGTTGTTTCTCTTTGACATTTCTGTCCCAAAAGGCCATTTTGGGGACATTTCTTCCCAAGGGCCAGAGATGAAGCCATCTGCCCACTTCAGGGAGGTGTCCTTGAGGGGTTCTGGGAGGGTCTGGAATGTGAAGTGAGGAAATCAAACTCAGTGCCTTCCATAGCCAGCAGCAGTATCCTTCACTAACCTGCAGGACAGGAATGATGGCTCCAAAATGTACCTGTGCTGGAAAGGTTAACCATGGTCCTCAGCTAGGACTCAGTCACACACAGGCAGTAGAAGGATAAACTCTTATTTGATAGAGAAAGTCCTTCAATGTCTTGGTTTTTGCTGCCACCTCCTGTCCTTTTAGCAACATTGCAGTCCCCATGTCTTCTGTCATGTCTTTTTCCTGTTGGTCCTCTGCCAATCCCACAGAACTGTCCTTCTCTTGTTTGTGAGGCCCAGGGCTGTGAGAACCCAGCCTGCTTTCCAGACTCAGCCTTAGTTCTCTCTCTGTCTAGAGCTGCCATCTGCTGCTCTATCCCCATTTGCTCTCCCAAGCTCCAGGATTACTTGATTGATGTCAGAAAGCTAAGCTCTGACCTAGTGGGAGAGTTTCTAACAGTTAGTGAGAGAAAGTTCAGAGTCTCCTTCCCTCAGCTGTCCTGCTGAGTGTTCGGGAAGGTCTCCACTGAGGGCCAGTTCTGAGAGGCTGGGTTTTGGCTGGGGTTGAAGCCTGGGGTTTACACACCAAGGGTCAATGCCAAGGTAAAGGTTGGGAGCCAGGATGAGCAATGGGGGCAGAGTCAGGGTCAGTGGGTGGGTTTGCTAGCTGAACTGTAAGGGCTGAGGTGAGACATGGGCTCAGTTTTCTGTGTTAGAACAGGGGACTGAGTAGAGAGGATGGGAGAGGGCCGGAGGGGCCCAGGCTGTACTTGGAGAGCCTCATAGGATCTGTCCTGCACTGGGAGGTGCTCAAGATTATTCAGTCTGTATTGGGAGGTGTGGTTATTGCTCCCCCTGTTTCCACAGCAGTAGCAGTGCCCCTTATAACGAGGTCTCTAGGGTGATGGATATAGGGGCACGAACCCTGCTGCTGCTTCAAGCAGATTCCATTCCAGAAATGCAGAGAATCTCTGAAGTCCTCCCAGAAGTTCTTTATTACTCTGTTGTAGAGTCCCCAGCATTACAGAGTTTCAGAGTGTGTCTTTAACAGATGAAGTCCCAGAAGGCCTTAACAAAGTAGCTAAGCGAGCAGAAGTCCCAAACATTCCTAGCAGTATATCCCTAACCCCCACTCTCCAGTATTGCTCCGAGGAGCTGCTTAAATTCTTTTCTTATCAATCACTTAACAATAAAACCTAACCACAGGTAGAAGAAATATTTCCCAAAAAGAGGTGCCAGTGTGTCAAGGAGGTGTCTCCTGCAGCCTGTTCCAGTCAAAGGATGTAAGGATGGTGTTGGCATGCCTGTGTGGTGGTTTTATGCCTTTAAAATTTGTGACAGATTTTGAGCAGAAAAATAGAAAAATCACTGTTGTGTTAAATGGAGAACAAAAGATGATTCAAGGCAAATTCATGGGATAAATATCAGAATAAAATGGGCTGGGTATAAAAACTCCATCCTCTCCTCCCTCCTCTCCTCTCCTCTCCTCTCCTCTCCTCTCTCTCCTCCTCTCCTCTCCTCTCCTCTCCTCTCCTCTCCTCATCCTCTCTCTCCTCTCCCTCCTCTCCTCTCCTCTCCTCTCCTCTCCTCTCCTCTCCTCTCCTCTCCTCTCCTCTCCTCTCCTCTCCTCTCCTCTCCCTCCTCTCCTCTCCTCTCCTCTCTCCTCTCCTCCTCCTCCCTCTCCTCTCCTCTCTTCCTCCTCTCCTCTCCTCTCCTCTCCTCTCCTCTCCTCTCCTCTCCTCTCCTCTCCTCTCCTCTCCTCTCCCCAAACCTCTCATCTTCTCCTCTTCTCATCTTCTCTTCTTTCTCTTGGCTGTTTTGCTTCACTCAGGAGATAATGTGGCTCGGGCTGACCTTGGCTAAGTCTAACTTCTCTGCTCCTTTCTCTTGTCCCTTTTGTGCAGGGGGTAAGGGGGATCCAGGGAGGGAGAAGCCTAGTAGCTTCCCCTGGTCCTTGGCTGGGGGGTCCTTGTGCTGTTCATTAGTTGTAAGGATCTGTGTAGTACTGTAAATCCTGATATTTTGTACACATTCATTGCATTCCATTGTAGAGTGCAGGTTTTGCTTGCAAATACAGATTCATTTGCTTCTAACTGAGTTGGTCTGGCAAAGTTCATGTTGGGGAAAACTTAAACCCATCACAAAAACTATAAAAAACTGGTGCCTATTCAATGTGGAGCAATTGCTTGATTGATTAATTGCTGCTCAGATTAAGGAAGCAAAATGAAGCTGTTTTGGCTTTTGTGCATTTGATATATTCTGCTCTGACTGGGATTCTGTACAGATGGTGTGTGGCCTTGAAGTTGGGTAAGTGAGGAAGACATTTGGCACATAAACTGTCCCTTTGGTTTAAACAGAAGCTGAAAATGCTGTATGAGCACTGCTTGGGATTTCTGTGGCTTAACAGCTATGATAATGTGACTGTGATTGTTCCTGCAGGAATACATCAATTCAGCATTCCTGTTGCAGAGAGTTATGTGAGCAGCTGGGACCTCAGAATGATTTTACTGATGCACTGCACCGAGAGGACGAGCAGCGAATAGCTGTTCTGGTTTCAGACGCAGCAGACGCAGACGTCGTAGGGCTATTCTAACTCAAATGCAGACATTTCCCCTGATGAGGAAGACACAGAAACAGGACAAAGAGGGGAAACAGGAAGACAGGAGTTAATGGGAAAGCAGCTCTGAGTGGACCGGCAGCAGTTCTGGCATTCAGCCAGTGGGGGGCAGACGCAGCTCACAACAGCAGTGCCAGCGGCTGTGGCTCCACCTGCAGCCATTAATGATGCAAAATCTCTTCCACCTGCAGCAGCAGGAATGGAAGCGAGTTCCACAGCAGCCCCTGGGTCCCAAAGTCCACCTGCCAGTGGGTTCCCTTGCAAACCCCCTTCTGCTTCTGCAAAGTCTGCTGTAAACTTAAATGCAGCTCCAGTTCAACAAATCACAGCTTTGGATAAAAGGGGCAGGCACAAGGCAGATGAACAGAGAGAACAGCAAGATCCCTTTGCTGGTCAGGGACCTTCTGCTAAAAGGATCCTTCTGAAAATGGAGAGAAAGTTTGCCTTAAAGATAGAGCTGAATTGCTGAGGCCATCAGTGGAGAGTGGAGATGCAGGACAGGATACAGGCTCTGGTAAGTCAGGAGATAATGGAGGTGCTTCTGAAACTTAAAGACGTCCTACGGAGGGCAGCAGCAGGATTATGGGGACAGCCACTTCAAGAGGAGGAGACGATGAAGAGAACATCCAAGCAGCTAATGCCCCCAGGCAGAAATCAGGCATGTAAGAAAGGATTACATTAGAGGAGAGAATGAGCCAATTCTTACATGGCTAGGCAGGTGCCACGATACAGGGACCCCTGCTCAGTAGTGGGGGACAAGTCAGCATCTCAGCTTGGAACCCTTTCAAAGCCAGTGGAATAGATAGGCATCTAGGCAGGTGCCTTGGTAAAGTGCATTTGTGGACACGCCTTTGACTGGCAGCTCTTAGGAGGTGTCCATCCAGGAATGACCTTCCTGAACCTTAGGCTGGAAACCATAGATGAGGGAATAAGAGTGCTGACAAGATTAACCATGGTCCTCATCTAGGACTCAGTCACACACAGGCATTAGAGGATAAAAAAAAATTTGATAGAGAAAGTCCTTCCATGTCTTGGTCTTTGCTGCACCCTCCTGTCCTTTTAGCAATATTGCAGTCCCCATGTCTTCTTGTGTTTTGCCTGTTGGTCCTCTGCCAATCCCACAGAACTGTCCTCCCTTGTTCATGAGGCCCAGGGGGTGAGAACCCAGCCTGCTATCCAGACTCAGCCTTATTTCTCTCTCTGTCTAAGCTGCCACCTGCTGCTCTATCTGCATTTGCTCTCCCAAGCTCCAGGATTACTTGATTGATGTCAGAAAGCTAAGCTCTGAACAGTGGGAGAGTTTCTAACAGTGAGAAAGTTCAGAAGTCTCCTTCCCTCAGCTGTCCTGCTGAGTGTCCTGGGAAGGGCTCAGCTGAGGGCCAGTTCTGAGAGGCAGAGGTTGGGTTGAGGCCTGGGGCTAACACCCAAGGGTCAAGGGTAAAGGCTGGAGCCAGGATGAGCACTGGGGGCAGAGTCAGGGTCAAGAGTGGGTTTGGGAGGGGCTGAACTGTAAGGGGTGAGGTGAGGGCTTGGCTCAGCTGCACTGCATTGGAGCAGGGGACTGAGTAGAGAGGATGGGAGGGGCCCAGGCTGGACTGGGAGGGCATCCTAGGATCCAGCCTGGACTGGGATGTGCTAAAAGCATTCAGTCTGTCATGGGAGCTGTGAGTGCTCCAGGGCTGGCCAGGAATGGATCTTGATCAGACTCCTGATGTCTTCTTTTTGCCTTGTCTTTCTTGGCTGCAATGCTGCTCATTGGACACTCACTGGAAAAAGCAAAAGGCTCCAGCAAGTTCCAACCTACCACAGCCTGGGACTGCAGACACAGTGCTGTAGCCTGCCCTAGGAACTGTCTGCAACTAAGGCAGCAGCTGAGCTGACCACAGACTCAAGTGCAGGAGGAGTGTGGTTCTCAGCTGACTCCACCCACTGTATGGGATGCAATGGCAAGAGAAAGCTGCAAGATGCTGGACTGGCTGGCACGTAGGAAAGTGTGCAGAGGAAGGTGTGCACAGGAGGAATCCGTGCCTGCACTCATGCTGGCAGCAGAGAATGGTGCCCCTGTATTCACACTGATGCCTGTGCAGCCTCCAAGGGTGCCACTGAATGGATGTGTCAGGGGGAATCCAATCAATCAGGAGAGCTGGAGACTGGCAATGACTCTGAGAAACAGGTCACTCAAGACCCTCAAGGCAGGAGGGGTCAAAGGCCATGCACGAAGAAGGAAGAGCTGCTGCACAATGGAACCAGCAGGCAGACACCCAGCCAGCAAGAATTCCTGTGGTGAACAATGAAGGGGAAGATTGAGCAAGATTGGCTGAGTGGCTGCACATGAGAAGAGGCCACCCAGAGAAGGCCCACCTCTATTCTGAGTGTCAGCCTCGAGGGAGGTCAGTTTAAACACTTGAAACACTTCTTTCAGCTTGGCCACAATGTTGGGTAAGGCTTAAGGCCAACCACCCAAACCAAGCTCTGCCCACAGATCAGACACAAGAAGACTCTGTGGAGTCCCTGGCAAGTTGATTATATTGGTTCTTTGAAGACCTCTCCTGGAAAAGTTATATCCTGTAGGAGCAGAAGTGGTTCTAGGATGAGCATGGCCACAGCTCTCAGCACTGCCACAAGAGCTCAAAGGATTGAAGCTCTGGAGAAATGGTCAGCAGTCTACCTGTGCTGAGTGTGTCCAAGTGCCAATGGATCACACTTCATAGTGAGCACAGTGCAAGGCTGGGTGCAAGGAGAATGAATTAAGGAGTATTCCCTACCCCATAATCCTCAGGCTATGGGTGTAGCTGAACAGACCAATGGTCTTCTTGCAAGTCATGCTGATAGCTCAAGGCACAGCTGGGACTCATGGTTGACACAAGCAGATTTTACTGCCAGCAGCTGATGAGGAATAGATGGAAGCTCCTACCACAGATACAGATAGCCCAAACTGTACTAGTGAAGCTACTGTCCATTGTCATTGTGCCCATGATATTGGCAAAACCCAGAGGCTTCTATGCCAGGGAAGCCTTGGATGGGATTGGGATTGGGCAGGGACAGCAATGGGGAGGCTGGGGAGGGTGAGGAGCAAAGTTGTCCATTCAATGTCCGACCTGAAGGACAGATTTCCCTGCAAGTGCAGATGTCCTGCTGAGACAGCCTGGGTCAGTGTCACTTGGTGAATTATCATCTCTGCTCTGAGCTGAAAGCCAACAGAATATTCTCCCTTTGATGTGAAATAAATAATAAAGTGCCCCATAACTCCATCTGCAAAGTCCTTCTTTTCCTCTCTCTTTCCTCTCGGCTCCCTTTTGGGTAATGGTGGGGGAGTATCTCATGGCCAGGGGCTCTGGCAAGGCTGAGAGGCCCAACAGGACCAAGGCCTTTGTCCCCTTGGCTCTGGCAGTTGCCTCTGCCAACTTGCATGTGGCTCAGTTAGTAGCATCTAAGACTCGTACTGGGTACTGGGAAGGTTGTGAGTTCAAGCCTGCAGTGGGCAGGAGTGTTCTCTCTGGGGAGCATGTCCTTTCACTTGGTGCCATGGTCTAGTCTTGGGGTTGTCTCAGGTGGACTTGATGATCTTTGAGGTCTCTTCCAACCTTAGCAATACTGTGATACTGTGAGAAACTTGGCTTTGAGGCTTTGAGGTTCTTATTGCAAGGGCAGTGGTCAGGGCTTGGCCTTTCTGCTTCACAGAACAAAGGCAAGTTTTTCTGCCCTTCACTTTGCCTTTGTCCCTGCAATCCTGGCCTCTAACAAGCTGCTCTAAGGATCCCTGGGGAGCCTTTATCAGTAACAAGCCTCAGTGAGGCCAATCAGTGCTTCAAGGGACTTTGGAGTTTTCTTCTGCCTGGACTTGTTGAGAGGCTTCTTGGCAGTACCTTGGCAGAGTCTGCTGGCAGTACCTCAGGATGATGTCATCAGCCCAATACTCCATGGGGCTCATTAAATCCTGCTGAACCTCTCATTGTTGCCAAGGTTTCTGCAGCTAATTGGAGAGGTTTTTATTGCTCAAAGCATCTGATTTTTAAAGGTACATTCATTCCTTTTCAGCAGGAGTTGTCACTTTGCAAGCAAACCACAGCAATCCTGTCAAGGTCCTACCTGGTCACTGCTCACCCTCACTCCCCACTGCCCCCAGCAGAGCCTGAGCCACAGGTGAGGGACAGGATCTGCCTTGCCAGGGGCTGGGGGTCAAGGCTTGGCCTTGGGATCAATGCAACCCCTCAGGTTTGCTCAGCAGCAGAGCCACCTTGAGCTGCTTGTCCTGACCTCTCAGCACTGCCTCAGTTCTGCTCTCCCCACAGCCTGGAGATGCTTCAGTGCCTCCAGTGATGCTTCCCTTGCATCCACTCTCTCCTCTGCTCTAAGCAGACCCTGGGGAACCTTCCCAGTATGCTTCACTGGGACCCATTAAGAGTAGAAGAAACTTCAGAGTTTGAATCTGACTTTGACTTCTGGAGAGGTTTCATCAGCTTCCTCTCAGTCCCTGAGGTTTACAGGGCACCAAAAGCCAACAGAGGAGTATTAAAACACTTGGGCTGGTCCCTGCTGCTCTATTGGGCCGGAATCCTGGGCTGGAAGGAGCTGCTGGCAAGCAGGCAGCGCTGCAGGATACAGCTCTGGCCAGGAGCAGCTCCTCTGCATAGCACAGCAGGGCTGAGGACACTGACAGAGGATCTCAAGAACATAAGGAAGGCAGAGAGAGCTTCATGGTATCCAGGACTGGGAGGATGCTGAGAGCAAACTGGAGGAGAAGTCACTGCAGTCCCTGACACAGTGAGGCTGTGGGTGCAGGACACTGCAGCTGTAGCTCCTGGAGGCATCTCCCTCTCGGCAGCTGATGATCAGCTGAAGGCTCCTGGAGTGTGCACACAGAAGGAGGACCAAAGCCCTTCAGTTCCATCCTGTCAGCAGCAGTGAGCAGAGCTGGGGAAGGAGAAGGCTTCACCCCCAGCCCCTCTGCCTTTCTCTCTTTCCCTTCACTGTCTCTGCAGCACTGCAGGCCTGCTCCCTGGTTCTTCACCTCTCCATGGGTGTGGTGGTTTTAGGCAATGCCTTTAAATTTAGTTGCAGATTTTGAGCAGAAAAGGAGAAACACAATAAATAGATCACTCTTGGGTGTGAAAAGGAAAAGAAAAGATTCTTCTAAACAAAATTCATTGGTAATCTCTGGAATCAGAGGAGCTGTACCATAACAATTCTCTCTCTTCTATCTCAGCTGGTTTGCTTTGCTGGAGAGAGATCAGCTGCTTTGGCTGGCTTTGGCTAAGTCTAATCCACTGCTTTTTTTTCTCTCTCCACTCTCCTTTCTCTCTTGGAACAAGGGGGTAGGGATTAGGGAAGAGGGTCTCTGACTAGGCGGTTTGTGTTGTTAACTGATTGTAAGTACCTGTCTAATATTGTCACTCCTGTATGTTCTGTACCTGTTCATTGCATTCCATTGTAGAGTGTAGCTCTTGCTTGTCAATACAGCTTCATTTGCTTCTAACTGAGCTGCTCTGCAAAGCTAATGCTGGGGGAAATTTCAACCCACCACAGTGGGACTCTTGTTCCCTGGGATTGGGCTGTTGGTCACTTTCTGTTCTGACTCCAGAGGAATCTTCATGGCAATTCTGGGTCCTTGCTGCATTTGAAGCTGTGATGAACTCTGCCATGGGTTGGTAGTAATGGGACGGAGCTGATCATTCCTAATGCAGTTCAGGGACAGGGGTTACAATGAGCCTCAGAGAAGTGGCCTAACTTGTCTCTGCCTTTCCCTCCTTGGACAGGTCTCATGGCCAGAGGCAGCAGTGGCCAACAGCAGCTCCATAACCCACTTCCTCCTCCTGCCATTCTCGGCACAAGGCAGCTGCAGTCCTGCACTCTTCTGCCTCTTCCTGGCCATCTACCTGGCTGCCCTGCTGGGCAATGGCCTCATCATCACCACCATAGCCTGGGACCACCACCTCCACACCCCATGTACTTCTTCCTCCTCAACCTCGCCCTCACTGACCTGGGGCCATCTCCACCACTGTCCCCAAATCCATGGCCAATTCCCTGAGGGACACCAGGGACATCTCCTATGCAGGATGGTTCTCCAGTTTTGCTTTTTCCTATTCCTATTTCATCAGAGTATTTTCTCCTCACCACCATGTCCTACGATCGCTACGTTGCCATCTGCAGACCCCTGCATATGAGACCCTCCTGGGCAGCAGAGGTTGTCTCCACCTGGCAGCAGCTGCCTGGGGCTGTGCTTTCTCTATGCTCTGCTGCACACAGCCAATACATTTTCCCTGCCCCTCTGCCAGGACAATCTGTGGAGCAGTTCTTCTGTGAAGTGCCCCAGATCCTCAAGCTCTCCTGCTCCACATCTACCTCAGGGAATTTGGGTAATTTTCATTGTGTGTCCTTAGCATCTGTCTGTTTTGTGTTGATTGTGGTGTCCTATGTGCAGATCTTCAGGGCAGTGCTGAGGATCCCCTCTCAGAAGGACGCCACAAGCCTTTGCCACCTGCTCCTCACCTGGCTGTGGTCTCCCTGTTTCTCACCACTGGCTTCTTTGCCTACTTGAAGCCTCCTCCTCATCTCCTTCCCATCCCTGGACCTGGTGGTGTCAGTTCTGTATCCCAGTGTGCTGCCTCCAGCAGTGAACCCTCTCATCTACAGCCTGAGGAACCAGGAGCTCAAGGCTGCCCTGTGCCAACTGATCCTGGATGCTTTGAGAAGCAATAAACTTTGTTTTCTCCTGCAGAGCAGTTCTGATGCCACTCAGTGCAGACCCAGTCTGGCTGTTGCGGCTGCTTTTATCCTTGTGAGAATGTTGTTCCACACCAATGTCTTTCTTCAGACCATTTCTGGTTCAGTGTTGTCCTGTCTGCTGGTGACCAGAGGCTGCAGACATGAGGAGCTGTGCTTCCTGGGTGTTCAACAATAAAGTACCCTGTTTCTCTGCATTCCTTCCTCCTGAGTTGCCTGTATTAGTGCTTCCTCCAAGGCTTCTGTGGAGCTGCAGGGCAGTGCCTGTGTGCAGAGGTGGAGGGGCAGGAGGAGAGCCCAGCACAGCAGCAGTGCCAGGCAGCCCCACAACTTGGGCTGTCCTCACTGCTCTTTCTGCCCTTCCACCTCTCCTGCTGAGCCTCTGTGCTGGGGCAAGGCCTGAGTGCTCTGGCAGCTTGGGCACTGTGCTGCTGGTGGCAGTGGGGACTGCAGGCAGGGAGAGGCCAGGGCTGTTGTGGGACAGACAGAGCTGTGCTCCAGAGCAGCACTGCCATCAGAACAGGGGTCTTCTCATGCCTACATATCCCAACCCCTCCCATTACAGACTGCACCTACTCAGAGTCCAAACTGGATACCCTGACCCCCTTCCAGTATAGACTCAGTCTAGACATAGTTCCTCTATCCCCCCCAGTACAGATGTGGCCTCATCCCAGTACAAACTGGATCCTACTGTCCTCTAGCACTGCAGCCTGGTTCCCATCCCAGCACAGAATCCATCCCCTGGCTCCCTTCCCAGTACTGAATGCATCCATCCCAGTACAAACTGCACACCCTCATGCCCTCCCAGTACAGTCTGGACTCTGTCTTGGTCCAAACAGGATCCCTTTCATCCCTCCAGGTACATATTAGCCATTGTCCCAATGAAAAGTGGATCCCCTTATCCCCTCCCATACTGTCTGGACCCTATTCCAGTACAAGATGCATTTCCTGGGCTCATTCCAGTTACAGTCTGTCCCCACATACTACAATTTGGGATCCTTTCACCCCTCCAGTGCAGACCTGGTCAAATCTCAGGACAAACTGCATCTCCTCAACCCCTCCCAGCTCAGATGTGCTCTTATCCCAGTACAAACTGCATCACTTTACCATCTCCCATACAGTTTCCTGTGCAGTACAAAGTGCATCCCTTGGACCCCTGCCCAGTCCCATCTGCACCCAGCACAGCACAAAGTGGATATCCTGATCCCAGTGCAGCGGTGGCCTGATCCTGGTACAAATAGGATCCCATCTCCCAGCACAGTCTGAGTCTCATCCCAGTACAAAGTGCATCTTCTGAGCCACTGATCCCATCCCAGTTCAGACTGGGGCCCCCTCCAGGTACAAACTGAACCTCTCTGAGCTCTCCCATACAGACAGGGCCTGGTACAAAAGTAGCTGAACCACCTGGTTCCCCTCCCAGAGCAGACATGGCCTCATCCCAGCACAATCTAGATCATCTTTTTCCATCCCAGTACACTCTGGGTCCCATCCCAGTACAAAGTGGATTCCCTGGTGCCTTCCAGTACTACTGCATCCCTCCACATGTTAACTGTACACTCTGGTTCCAACCCAGTACACAGACTGGGCCCCCTCCCAGTACAAACTGCACCTCCTGACTCCCTCCCTCTACAGACTGGGCCCTGTCCAAGTACAAACTGTTGTCCTGATCCCATCCCAGTATAGTCAAGACCTATCAGAAATGGAAATGGACAATGGCATCACCAGCACAGACTGGGGACCATCCCAGTGCAAACTGCATCTCCTGATCTCCTCCAGTACAGCCCTGGCCCCCTCCAGTTCCAGCTGCTTCCCTCCCACTACAAACCAGAGATCAGGACTCCTTCCCCAGTACAGACTCTGCCTGATCCAGGAAAAGCTGAATCACCTGAACCCCTCCCAGAACCAGACTGGGACCCCTCCCAGTACAAACTGTATCCCTTTACCCCCCTCTCAGCAGTCTGAGCCCGATCCCAGTACAATCTGAGTCCCCTGGACACATTCCCACTTAGTCTGGGTCTCATCCAGTACATATGGGCCCTGTCACACTCACAACTCCATACCCTAAGCACACAGAGTCTAGTCTTGGCCATCTCCCATTTCTAACTGGCTCCCATTAACATCTCCAAGTACAGCCCAGGCCTTGTCCCAGGGAAAAACTGATTCCACTCATCCCATCCTTGCTGTTTGATATTTTATCACTGCTATAGACAGAGGGATGGAGACACCATCGCAAGTGTGCAGATGGCACCAAGCTGAGTGCTGATGCTGTTGAGATGCCAGAGGGACAGGCATGGCATCCAGAGGGACCTGGACAAGCTGGAGAAGTGGTGCCCAGGTGATCCTCATGAGGTTCAAACAGCAGCAAGAGCAGGGAACTGAAGCTGGGCTGGACAAAATCCTCACTATCATACAGGCGCTGGGGGAGGAGGTGGGTGATAGAAGCAGCCCTGAGGAAAAGGACTTGGGAGTGCTGGTGGGGGAGAAGCTGGACAAGAGCAGGCACTGTGTGATTGTAGCTCGAAGGCCAAGGGCAGCCTGGGCTGCATCCCAAGCAGCATGGCCAGAGATGGAGAGAGGGGATCCTGCTACTTTGTGATGCAATGGTGAGACCTCCCCTGGAGTCCTGCATCCAGCTCTGAAGTCTCAGCACAGGAAGGACATGGAGCTGATGGAGATGGTCCAGAGGAGGGGACACAGAAATGGTCAGGGGCTTGGAGCAGCTCTGATACAAGGACAGCTGAGGGGGCTGGGGTGGATCAGGCTGAAGAAGAGAAGGCTCTGGGAGACCTAATAACTGCTTTCCAATGCCTGAAGTGTACTGGATGGAGAGGAGATGTTTGCAAGGTCCTGCAGTGACAGGACCAGGGCAATGGCTGTGGATGTGAGGAGGAAGAAGTTCTGCACCATGATGCTGCAAGAAGGGCTGGTACATAATCAATATGATTAACCAAGTCCAACTTTATTAAGGTAACACTTCAGCTTATACTATTACCTGCTTTAATTATGCATACTAGTCAAGATCTATTGGTCGTTTGCTATACATCAACCCCTCCCCTAACAAGTTATCAGTTCCACATTCTTTAGCCACATCCTTATCCACAACGTCCTGTTATTCAGCTCCCAGGGACTTTCCACTCCACTGCTCTTCAAGGACATAAATAACTCCAAGGCTATTCATCTGCTCCTTACGCTCAGCTCTCTTCTCTTGCAGGTCCTTGGTGGTAATCCTGAGTGAGTGAGAGCATGTCCAGACCCCGTTTTATAGCCAGTCATCCACAATTCCCTGGTTTTTTTTAATGATTACAAACTCCCAGTCCTTTGATTAACTTTCCTCATAATACAATTATACTCTGTCACCACGCGAGTGACCACACACAGCGCTATTACAGGTTGTTGATGCAGGTGCGTGTCCTGTTATTCCAGATAATCAATGTGATTGATAAGCATGCTTCAACTTTACTGCCCGGATACACAGCTTATACAGCATCTCAGCTAAGTATGCACAAGCATCACATTCTATTGGTCTCTGACTGAAGGCAGCATTATAATATCCAGCCCACCTGCAATTAGGTCTGTGTACAATATCAAAGGCTCTGTGTGCATTCCAAGAAAAACTCCCTTCTCACTAGCTCTTCCTTTCCCATCCAATTATCTTACCTAGCTTCCCTTTCCCATCCAGTTATCTTACAAACACACAGCTGCGGAGACAGCTACGAGGCCATAGTGACCTTGCTGCTTCAGCAAGGCAGCTAACTATGAGCAGTAAACAACAAGATGGAGTAAGGCCTACATATCCTGCTCAAGCAGCTGTTCCACAGAGACATGTCCCTTAGATTTAAGCCATTCTCCCACAATTCCCCCCTTTTTCTTTTGTACAGAAAAGCTCAAGATGTTACCTCATTTACACTTCTCATAATACATCCCATATGCAATACGCAAAACAAGCAATATCAGCAGAACAATACCAATCCAGTGTAAACCTTCCTTAAGCAGACCTAATAACCAAGGAGACATATTCCAAACCAAGATTGAAACCATGATCTAAAGGATTTACATCTTTAACAATTGAGTATGATTTTCCAACCAAGCAATCCTTTTATAAATTTATTGACTGTGATCAGACAAATTAAAACAAACACATGCCTTCGAAATCCTCACAGCCATGACCATGAGCTAAAAGCAAAAAATCAATAGCAGCTCTATTCTATAAATATGCATGCCTTAAACTATTTTGATCTAAAAGTAATTGATCTAAAATTACACTAGTAACAACCTGTTTAGCCTTTTTTCTCTGACCAACAAGATAACTTCTCAATTTGCTTTAAAGCCTGATTAGCAGCAAGACCAGGAATAAAAAGAGAAGCAAAGAGATTTGCTGCAGCTGACCAACAAGATAACTTGCTGTGTTTGTAGTACCAGCATCCTGCTTTAGTTACACGGTGCAGGCACAGCGCTGTTTTGCTACACTGATAGCAATTTGCACTTATGCTGAGCATGGCCTACCACCATGTCAGGCTCTAAGCCTACACTGCAAGATTGCTCACACTGCTCGTCACCAGCATTGCCACAATCCCCCTTTTTGTTTTTGTGAGCAATCTGCTCATGGGAGTTGTTCTCATCCCATACAAGATACTCTTGCATACACAGAAGCAAGCGAGTTCAGCTAAGTGACAGCAAAAGCAAAAGTTTTATAACACAGCATGTCTAACAGACTGATGTAACCCATACAGACACAATGCTTAAGTTCAGCTAGTTAGAATGTTCTAACAGAGTTGGCATAAAATGTGGTCAAAGACAGCAAACATTGTAAAGAAGAACTCAGGTCGTAATAGTTCTGATCTTCACATTTCACTCTTCTTATTGACAGAGAAGACTTGATTATGCCTGAACACAATACACACAGAGATTAGACACAAATGCAATCCTTACCACTGTCTTTTACAATCTGCTTTAGTGGTATGTTGCATCTTTATTTTCTCTAGGATGGTCAAAAATCATGAATTGTTTAATGGTAGCAAAGTTTCTTTAATCTGTAAAGGTAGATCTGGCCAGGCTCTAGCTTCACAGACAGAAAAACTTGCAGGCAAACAGCAAGAGCAAAATGGCTTCATTGTTTTTACCCAATAGAAAATTACACATAATAATGTGTTTTTGCTCATCCTAGTAACACTGATCTCCCCAATGCTCACACAACAGCTAAACAGTCATGACACTCAGCCATAAGTTAGATACTTTCTGTTGACATCCTGGATCATTGTGACAGGCGTTGAGGTCAGCGCTAGGCAGCCCTGCTGACTGTCACTTCATGACAGCTGTGCCACGTTCGCGCTGTCTTGTGGTGAGAGGGTGCAGCACTTTGCAAAGTTTATGTTTGTAGGTGTTGACATGAACTAACTATTTCTTGTTGGTACCATAAAAAACTTCTTTGCTATGGGGTGTTCTCTCTTTCCCTTTTTTTTTTTTTTTTTTTGATATGCATGTGTTTGTTGTAGTCTCCAACCTAAAATGAAAATGCATGTTGTTTATAATGAATTTTGATTTTCCCTCTAAGTGTGTAATATTATAACAACTGGTGAGATAACATATAAGTTCATATGAACATTTTCTCTAATCACACAACAATCAACAACCATAATATTCAGTCCAAATTCACAGGGTGCTGTGATACATTCTTCTGATCGATGCTTTTGATGCCAGATTATCATAACAGTTATTGTGATTGATGTTCAATTCATGGGAAATGCTGTTTCCTCATAGTCTTGATTGTTCTACACATTAGCTAAGGAATACTTAAAAAAATTAATAGCTATTTACTACAAACCTTAACTATATTACTATTTACTACAAACTTAACTATATTACATGGAGCTCCTTTGAAATGCCTAGGCACACAACTAGAAGGTTCGAACCATAACAAATCTTACAATGTGAACTCATTACTAAGTCCTTATACTTGCTACAATTACTATGTATTAAGTACCTGTAAATACCAAATGCTTACTATTCACTATGCTTACTAGGAAAACTTAACAAAACTCTAAATAACCAAACTCTGAAAGACATTACAATCAGAGATTATGAAATTAGCACTGTTGCTTTAAATCAGAACACAGCTTTGGTGGACTAGAGTCGTACCAGAAAAGAGACGAGGGGGGGCAAGGTGTGCAGTAGTTGCAATTGTTTCTGTGGTAAGGGTCCTAACAACTTGAAGCCTATCATGCCTGAACGACCACTGCTCCACCCATACTGCATTAGCTGTTTTCCATTTTAATTTGAGGGTTGGTTGCTGACCAGTAGCCGCTACAGAAAAGGAACAGAAACAAGTTTTGCTCCTACGCTAACTTAAGGTGTCTCAACCCAATAGAGTAACTGGAAGGGTTAACACGTACGGTCTTACAGTGATTGATTTGCTGTCGTAAAAGCTAATTGCAGGCTCTCTTTGCTGACTCAGGTTGTTTGGATACATTAAAACCCTTTAAACCTTTTAAACTCAAGACCATTCATTTATGACGAGATACAATAGTGATATCAGCTCCAGATAGTCACAATCTGTTCTAATTTTCCTTAGCCTTCTTATCCTCAAATCCTGTTAAAAGTTTTAGGCACTCAGGACTCAAATGGTATTAGCTGAACAATCTCTGTCCCAACAAGAGTGCTAACAGGAGGGGTAATGCTATAGAACATAACTTCTTAGCCCAATCATAATCAGAATCTATTGAACCAGGAATTATAAGGATGCCGTGTCTAGAGGAAGACGATCTGCCAATTAACAGAGCACAGGGTTGGTGACCCAGAGGACCGTGCTGATGGGACTCGACAACAACATTTTGTGGACTCAAGAATGACCTATTGGTAAAATGCTGAGAAACTGTTTAGCTTTTCGTTAGCATTGTCAAATGCCAGAATAATACCACAGGAGATGCATGTGCAGGAAAATCTACAGATTCCCTTCTATTACTGCATTTCTCACAATACCTTTCCAGCAGCGCAGCAGGACAGTTCCCCGTCCCTCCCACCTCCCCGATCCCTTACACTATCGTCCCTTCGGAATTCGATTGTAGCCTCCGTTATAGTGATGTTTTCTGCTGACAATGTCTGGGGCGTAGGAAGGGGGAGATGGTGAGGTGACCGCTGGTGCTGGCCGCTGCCGTGCCACCGCCTTGCCGCCACCATGGGGATGGCCGCTGGGGCCGCTGCCATGGCTGCTGCCGTGGGGCCGCCGTGGGGGCCGCTACAGTCCGTGCTGCCGGTGTCGGTGGTGCGTCGGTCGGTGCCGCCTCGGTCGGAGCCGTCGGTGCCCGTGGGGGCCGTCGGGGCTCGCGGAAGGGGTGTGGTCGTAAGAATGCCATAACCGCGAGCCTCCAAGCGATCCATTTTTCTAAGAGGGACTGTGAAACAAAGTTGGCTCTGTTTGATTTCTCAGCGTCGGTGTTGTCTCTTCCGAATCCGAGCTGTCGTTGGCGATATTAGGAGATGTTGATGATGGGATCAAAAACACTGAACCACAAGTTTCGCTGTCTCTTTTATCGCTTCCTCCCTGCTGGGATGGTGGCTGGTGTTTAGCACCTCATCCACAGCTGGGCTCTAGTTTTGTCCCGTGCTTCGGTAGTAAAAGCTTCGGTTGCCTGGGAATAAAATCATGATTCCGGGCCCATGCTAATAGCCCTTTCAAAATCCCAGTAATCTCAGTAACACCTCTCACGGAGAGGATAGTTAGCCCGTTCAAAATGCCAGAATTGTCAGGAATACCTCTCTCGGAGAGGACAGTTTGGAGGGCGTTTAGCACAGCTCTTCTGTTTCGCGGAGTGCTTCACGTGCCTCTCCCCGGCTGCTTTTGCAGCTTTACGGCACTTTTGTCACCATCTATGATCAAGTCCCACAGTTTGTTTCCATATTCTCTCCAACACATCAAACACTAACACATCTTCTGACGACTTGAAAAAACCATTTCCCTTCCAAACTGCAATAAACGTTCAGGATGCTTCTTTAAATCCACATCCTCTACACTGCGTTTCTCAAGGAAACTTAAAAATAAGTTAAGAGCTACTTCGCTTCCATCCCTTAGTGCAACCTTCAAAAACCCGTGGAAGTCGAGTAGCAGCCCTTACCGGACGGCGAGCTTAATTCCAATTCAGGAAACCCAGCTCAGGCACGGTACGAACTCCCTACGCCAGCGTTGAGTCGCACTTTTGCCCCTCGATTCGCTGCTAATCGATGCTTTTCCGGGCTTGCCACCACCCCGACTGCAAGAAGGTCTCCGCAGGCCTCCTATCCCGCGTCGGGGGTTCTCTCCCTTACCCCACTGGATCGTCCGTCCCTGTTCTCAGGCGCCAGATATCGGAGAGCAGCGAGGGAAGACAGCAGCAATCAATGTGATTGATAAGCACGCTCAAACTTTATTGCCCGGATACACAGCTTATATAGCATCTCAGCTAAATATGCACAAGCGTCACTATTCTATTGGTCTCTGACTGAAGGCAACATTATAATATCCAGCCTACCTGCAATTAGGTCTGTGTACAATATCAAAGGCTCTGTGTACATTCCCAGAAAACTCCTTCTCACTAGCTCTTCCTTTCCCATCCAGTTATCTTACAAACAGATGTCATCTCAGTGACAGAGATTTAAGGAGACTGTGTGTGACTTTGCAATGGAGAGATCAGACCCCTAACTCCTGTGCTGAGTCACCTGGTTGCAATGCTGGTGGGGATGACACACCCTGGTACCTAACCACACCCCTCTGGTCATGCAACTGACCCTTGACCACCTAGAGCTCAGGGGGTTGACCCCCTAAATTCCGGCACAATGATCCTCAAAACCCCACAAGAGGTTAGATGTCGTGGGGAGGAGAGAGTCTGGGGGGGGGGATTGAGAGGTGCTGTGAGGTCAGCAGGAGACTGGGGTCTTTTGCTGCTCCCAAAGTTGGGTTCCTTACTCTCTGGGCTGCTCCAGGGGACCGATCTGCAAACTCTGCTCTTGCCTAGCCCAGTGATTCAGGGCTGATAAAGAGAAGGTATGGCCCCAGTCAGAGAGAAGCAAAGGGCTCAGAGGAGAGGACTGAACTGCAAGGGATAGCTCAGTGTTGACCAGGGTTCTACAGCAGAGCAGCAGAGCTCCTGAAGATAGGAGGTATTCTGTGTTCAGCTCCTTGCCCAGCAGACAACCAAGAGCACAATCTCGCAAGGCAGGAGCGCAAGTGAGAGGTCTTCAGGCAGCCTCTCCCAGGCCTTGGCTGCTGATTCCTCCACTGCCTGCAGGTTCCTCCCATTTGCTGCTCAGGGCTCTGCTGCCTGCAACTCTATTGGCAATTCTATTAGCAACTCTATTGGCAACTCTATTGCTCTGGCCCCTGGTGTCCTCCCTCACCCTGCTCACAGAGCCCACCCCACCCACTGAGTGCTCAGCTCTGCCTGCAAGCATCTCCTGCCCACAGGGCTCTGCCCAAGGGGGACTCTGTGCTGTCCACTCTCAAGAGAAGATGAGAGAAGCCCTGAGCAGACAAAGAAGGGGATGTGCACATCCCATTGACACACATGAAGGCCAGAGAGCCTCATTTGAAGGGCTGTTGTATCCTTCTCTCCTGCTCAAGTCTCTGAGATTATATTTTGGAGGAATTCTGACCCAGCTCCAGAACCAGTGCCTGGGTGACCACTGACTCCAGCTGAAGATACAGATGAGGAGCATGCTGTTCAGGGTGCTGTGTTTGGATTTGTTACCCGGCCAGTGCTGAGAGCAGACTCTGTCCTCACTGCATGGATCAGTTGGGAGACACCAGTGACAAATGGCAGGCTAAGCTCTCTTGGTTTCCATGGAAATGAAAGGTACAGCAAACCTGCCTGGGGCTGGGGCAGCTCTCCTCAGGTGGCTCAAATGCAATCCATGGCAGAAGAGCAAATGCAGACTGGATGCAGGGAGCCAATGGATCTACTCACCAGGAACCAAATGAAAGGAGAATCTTACACCCATTTTACCAATCCAGAGCACAAAGATTGTAACACAAAGCCCAACCAGATCAGGTTGTTGGTTGTGTAACTTCACCATGACCAAACCATAACTGGGTTTTGTATTGGGGTTCCAGGGACAGTCCTAAAAACAATCCCATGAACCCACAGGACACTGTGCACAGAGACCATGTGCTGGGCTGGGCAGGGACTGGCTTGAGAGCAGCCATGAAGTAAAGGCCTTTTGGGTGCTGGTGGAGGAGAAGCTCACAGGAACAGCAGTAAGCACTTGCAGCCCAGAGAGACAACCAGAGCCTGGGCTGCAGCCTGTAGATCCATGTTGATCGATGAGTTAGTTTGCAATAGAACCAATCAGGGAACCCAAAAAGGGAGTAGTAATGAAATGTTGAGATGGCCTTCATGTCTGTGTGAGGCCCTGGAGGTGTTGACAAGTGCAACCAAACCATATGAGAAAGGCTGGGAGGGAAAAAGAACCAGTGCTGCATCCTTGAAGCAGATGGGAAAGGCAAGTGGGGAGAAGAGCCCCTGTTCAAATCCAGATGCAACAGTGAGCTGAGTGGACAGGCTGTGGAAAGGGGAGTTGTAACATACACCTATGCCTGAAGAAGGAGCCACAGGCTCTGCAGGTCTGGGCCCTTGGCTCCCCTTGCAGCCCTGGTCCTGCTCTCAAATGCTCTGTTAGTTTGTATCTCAGCTCATGGTGCTGGAACCAGCTGGGCCTGCACCACAATATTTGTCACAGTTCTGGAACCACCCCAGTCACCAGTCAGTCAGTTTCTGTCTGTGTGATGTCTCTGGAATCATTGGCTGTGATTGGAAATTCTCTGTACCAATGACTGCTCACCAGGAGTGTCTTTGCTCACATGCTGTATGGTTAGCTACAACCTACACCCACTGGAAGAATTTCACTGCAACCCAACAACTCCTCCAGCACCCTGATTTCATCATCCTGCTACAACCCGAGAAGCAGGACAAAAGTCTCTGCCCATAGCCCACCCTGACACTGAAGCAATCCATTGAGTGCTAAAATTAATCAAGAGGAGGGGAGAACACTGCTGGTGGGAAGTGCTGTGTGGATGGGGTCCAGCAGCAGCTGGGACCCTGCCCCTGGTGGCACAGCCACTGTGATTTTCCTGCCTGCTCTGCTCTCTGCTTGCTGTTCAACCTTGGTTTGCAGTTAGAGTTAGGAGGATGGCAAGCAAGTCACACTGCTGCAGACATTTCCCATCATCAGTGTTCCTGCGTGCTTTCTGTCACTGAATGGCATTGCAGAAGAATCTGGAGGCTAAGGAACCACCAAATGTCCTTCCCATTCTGATTGGATGATGGCATTCTCTGTTGAGAGGCACAGAGACAGGAGGCAACCACACAGCCACTCTCTGGCTGAGAGAAATGCACTCAAGTCACAGAGCAGATTGTGGTGGCACAGACCCCCGTCACAGGGAGCCTGCTCAAGACCTGATGTGTTCCCCCTCCCCCTTGTCAAGGCCATGAACTAGCCCAGGGTAAGGCAGGTGTGGATCAGGACGGACAGAGCCCTGAGAGGTGTCCTTGGTAAAAAAATAATGATTGCCCACTGGAATCAGCTGCTGTGGAAGTGGTGGAGTCACCTTCATTGGAGGTGTTCAAGAAGAGGCTTGATGGGGTGCTTGGTGCCAGGGTTTAGTTTTTTTGGTTGTTTAGGGGGTTGTATTGTACTGTATTGTACTGTATTGTACTCTTTTGTACTGTATTGTACTGTATGGTACTGTGTTGTGTTTTGGTGGGTTGGGATTGGTGGATGGGTTGGGCGTGATGATCTTGAAGGTCTCTTCCAACCTGTTGTATTGTATTATTATTATTGTATTATTGTACTGCACCTCGCTCTCAAAGCCTTGCACTGCTTTCCTATGGCTTGAGGGGTTTGTCACCTCCTGCCAGCTCAGTGCATCTGTGCTTGATCACAGCCAACAACGAGGTGATAGAAACTTTGGAGGTCAAAAATTCAGGGTCTGTGCAAGTGGCAAAAGATCCCAGGATGATTCAGCATCCAAGGTTCTCCAGATCAGAGAAACACTGATGAAAGTCAATGATCTCCACCTCTCAAAACAGTGACCCAAAGCCAGAGCCTTGGAGCTCCTGGATCACAGCAGCTGTGTTCAGCATCTCCCCCACTCAGACATCTCTCAGGCAAACCCTGCCCCAAGGGCCTGCACCAAGTCAGACTTCTCCAGGCTCAGTTCTTGTGCCCTAAGAATGCCAAAGATTTGTGAGGGTTTGCTTTGAACTCAGCAGAAGGAAACTGAACTCCAGGGCACCCTCTGCCAGCCTCCTCTCACCTCTCTGTGTCTTTGGACAGACACCTTTGCTGTCACCAGAGCAAGGTTTCTATCTTGCACTGAACCCAGCCATCTCTGTCCTGTGTCTGTGTGCTTGGTGCTTTCTCCAGGCACAGCCATAGAAAGAGATTTGACTTCAGGATCCCTTGCAGGCAGTCAGGGGCAGCCTTGTCCTTATCCACTCTGTCCTTCAGAGGCTCTTGGATTAGAACACATTCTGATGAATCACCTGTAAGCCCCAGGTGGGCAGTGACAGCAATGGGAGGTTGGGGAGGGTGAGGAGCAAAGTTGTCCATTCAATGTCAGCCCTGAAGGACAGATGTTCCTGCAAGTGCAGATGTCCTGCTGAGACAGCCTGGGTCAGTGTCACTTGGGGAATTCTCATCTCTGAGCTAAACTGGAGTAAAATATTTTATCTATGACATAAAAAAACTTGAGCTTTGTGAGGTGCACTTTGAAATCCTGAAGAAGATTGCAGAGACACAAACATCTCATTAGGGCACTTGGGACTCGTTGCAGGAACCTCAGGTGCTGAGGGAAGACTGAAGAAACTTCTTCAGAAGTCAGAAGGAAAACACAAAGTGCCTTGAAGCACTGATTGGCCCCACTGAGGGCATTACCAACAAAGCCTCCCAAGGGCTGCTTAGAGCAGCTCAGTGGAGGCCATGATTGCAGCAGACAAAGGCAATGTGCAGGAGAGCAACTCTGGGTTGGGTTTATGGAGCAGAAGGCCAAACCCTGAACACAGTGCCTGGGCAGGCAGATCCTGTCCCTCCTGTATGGGTCAGAGCTGCTCAGGTGCTGTGGGGTGTGGGGTTTGTGATGCTGAGAGTAGGACAAGGGGATGAGAGTCCCCAGCCTTCCGGGGTGTTAAGGAAGCACTGAGGACCCCCTGGTGCTTAGGAAGTCTCCTCACAGCCCTCTTTGGTGGATGATTGCCACGGCCAAGGCGGCAAAGCCTTGGGTTCTCCTGATGACTTCCAGCCTCACCAGTGCCCATTGCCATCCCCACCACAGGTTGTCCTACACTGTCCCCCACACTGGCTTTGGTTTCTGCTGCAGCAGAAAGGCCAAGCCCTGACCACAGAGCCTGGGCAGCCAGATGCAGAGAGGCTCAAGCTGAAGTTCCTCTCCCTGGCCTTGGTGGCAGAGGCAAGTGCCAGAGAAAAATGGACAGAGAGTTTGGATTTCTCAGCCTTGCCAGAGCCCTTGGCCTCCCTACTGCAGCTCTTTCTGTTCCAGTTCCTGACACCCATCTTGCTTCCTACCAGCTCTCTCCATGACATTTCTGTTCCCTCTCTTCTCTCTCTCTACTCTCCATGGCCACTTCTTGAATCCAGAGCCAGGACCTCTTGGACCACAAGGATCCCCTTTGGGTGACTTTTCTTGCTCACCTCCAGTCAGAACCTTACAAGTTGCACATTATGGAGGTCTTCTCTTCCCTTCCCACCAACACCAAAAGCTTCAGCAGCAGCAGCCTTCAAGCAGGTGCACACTGATCTAAATCTGCTCTGCTCTAGTTTGTCCTGTCACTGCAGGCTTTCCAAACAGTCTCTCCCATCAGTATACTTCAGACACAGGAAAGTTGTTATAAGGTCTCCCCAGAGCCTTCTGCAGGCTGAACACCCCAGCTCCCTCAGCCTGTCCTCATAGCAGACCTGCTCCAACCCTCTGATCATTCTGTGGCACTCCTGTGGATGTGCTCCATCACCTCCATGTCCTTCCTGTGTTGAGACTTCAGAGCTGGATGCAGGACTCCAGGGAAGGTCTCACCAGAGCAGAGTAGTGGCAGGATCCTCTCTCTCCATCTCTGGCCATGTTGTTTTGGATGCAGCCCAGGCTGCCCTTGGCCTTCAGTGCTGCAGGCTCACACTGCCTGCTCCTGGCCAGCTTCTCCCCCACCAGCACCCCCAAGTCCTTTTCCTCAGGGCTGCTTTCTATCACCTCCTCCCCCAGCCTGTATTGATAGTGAGGATTGTTCCAGCCCAGCTGCAGGACCCTGCTCTTGCTCTTGGTGAACCTCATGAGGGTCACCTGGGCACCACCTCTCCAGCTTGTCCAGGGCCCTCTGGATGCCCTCCTGTCCCTCTGGCATCTCAACAGCACCACTCATCTTGGTGTCTGCCTGGGAGGGTGTAAAGGGATGTAGTTTGTACTGGGAGGGGTCCCAGTCTGGTTCTGGGAGGGGTTCAGGTGGTGCAGCTATTCCTGGGAGCAGGCACAGTCTGTACTGGGAAGGAGTCCTGATCTCTGATTTGCAGTGGAGGGAAGCACTTGGTACTTGGAGGGGGCCAGGGCTTCAACCTTGCTGTGGGATGAGACCCTGTCTGTACTGGGAGGGGATAGGAGATGCAGTTTGCACTGGGAAGGTCCCCAGTCTGTACTGGGTGATGCCATTGGATCCATTTCCTCCGGGACAGGATCTGCCTTTACTGGCATGGGATCAGGGCAGCAGTTTGTCCTTGGACAGGGCCTAGTCTGTACTGGGAGGGAGTCAGGAGATGCAGTTTGTACTGGGAGTGGGCCCAGTCTGACTAGATTGGAACCAGAGTACACAGTTAACATGTGGAGGGATGCGTAGGAAGAGGGAAGGGGTCAAGGGATGCACTTTGTACTGACACAGGACCCGGTATGGAGATGGCAAAGTGATGCAGTTGTACTGGGATAAGAGCACATCTGAGCTGGGATGGGCTCAGAGATGCAGTTTGTACTGAGATGTGACCAGGTCTGTACTGGGAGGGGATAAATGTTTCCCAATTGTACTATGTGGAGGACCAGACTGTACTGGAATGTGCCCAGGGAACAGAGCTTGTACTGGAAGAGGGTCCAGGCTGCACTGGAAGGGCATAAGGTGATTCACTTTTTACTGAGAAAAGGCCTAATGGGTACCTGGAGGATGAAAGGGATCCTGTTGGACTGGGACAGGGCCCAGACAGTCCTGGGAGGGCATGAGGGTGTGCGTTTGTACTGGGATGGATGCAGATGGTACTGGGAAGGGAGCCAGGGGATAGACTCTGGCTGGGATGGGACCAAGGCTGCAGTGCTAGAGGACAGTATGATCCAGTTTGTCCTGGCATGAGGCCACATCTGTACTGGGGGGGATACAGGAGCCATGTTTGGATGAGTCAATACTGGAAAGGGGGTCAGGGGATCCAGTTTGGACTCAGAGTAGGTGCAGTCTGTAATGGGAGGGGGTTTGGGGATGAAGGCATGAGGAGACCTCCTGTTCTGATGGCAGTGCTGCTCTGCAGCACAGCTCTGTCCCACAAGCAGCCCTGGACTCTCCCTGCCTGCAGTCACAGCACTGCCACACAGCAGCACACTGCCCAAGCGCCAGAGCACCGGCCTTGCCCCAGCACAGAGGCTCAGCAAGAGAGGGTGGAAGGGCAGAAAGAGCAGCTGAGGACAGCCAAGCTGTGGGGCTGCCTGGCACTCTGCTGTGCTGGGACTCTGCCCCTCCACCTCTGCACACAGGCACTGCCCTGCAGCTCCACAGAAGCCTTGGAAGGAACAAGAACAGAAGAAACTCAGAGAAAAACTGCCTGCAGGCTCATTATTGTGTTGAACACCCAGGAGCACAGCTCCTCAGTCTGCAGCCTCTGGATCACAGCAGACAGGACAACACTGAACAGCAATGGTCTGAAGAAAGACATTAGTGTGGGAAACAACATTCTCCCAAGGGAACAGCCCCAGCAGCAGCCAGAACTCCAGCAGCCAGGCTGGGGCCTGCAGTGAGTGACATCAGAACTGTTCTGTAGGTGAGCAGTGAAGACAGAGAATTTATTGCTTCTGAAAGCATCCAGGGATCAGTGGCTCAGGGCAGCCTTCAGCTCCTGGTTCCTCAGGCTGTAGATGAGAGGGTGACTGCTGGAGGCAACACTGAGTACAGAACTGACACCACCAGATCCAGGGATGGGGAGGAAATGGAGGAGGGCTTCAGGTAGGCAAAGAAGCCAGTGCTGGTAAACAGGGAGACCACAGCCAGGTGAGGGAGGGCAGTGGCAAAGGCTTTGTGGCGTCCCTGCTGAGAGGGGATCCTCAGCACTGCCCTGAAGATCTGCACATAGGACACCACAATCAACACAAAACAGACAGATCATAAGGACACACACCAAGAAAATTAACCCAAAGTTCCCTGAGGTAGGATGTGGAGCAGGAGAGCTTGAGGATCTGGGGGACTTCACAGAAGAACTGCTCCAGAGCATTGCCCTGGCAGAGGGCAGGGAGAAAATTATGGGCTGTGTGCAGCAGAGCATAGAGAAAGCCACAGGCCCAGGCAGCTGCTGCCAGGTGGAGACAAACTCTGCTGCCCAGGAGGGTCTCATAGTGCAGGGGTCTGCAGATGGCAACAGTAGCGATTCGTTAGGACAGGTGGTGGGGAGGAGAGAAAACTCTGCTGACATTAGGAAGATGAAAAAGCAAAACTGGAGAACACATCCTGCATAGGAGATGTCCCTGTGTCCCTCAGGGATTGGCCATGGATTTGGGCACATTGGTGGAGATGGGCACCCAGGTCAAGGAGGGCGAGGTTGAGGAGGAAGAAGTACATGGGGGGGTGGAGGTGGTGTCCCAGGCTATGGTGGTGATGATGAGGCCATTGCCAGCAGGGCAGCAGGTAGATGGCCAGGAAGAGGCAGAAGTGCAGGAGCTGCAGCTGCCTTGTGCCTGGGAATGGCAGGAGGAGGAAGTGGGTGATGGAGTGCTGTTGGCCATCTGGCCTGTGGCCATGGAGACCTGTGCAAGGAGGGAAAGGCAGTGACGAGTTAGGGCACACTTCTCTCAGCTTCATTGTAACCCTGTCCCTGAGCTGCATGAGGAATGGATCAACTCAGTCCCCATCACTACCAAAGCTGGTGGGATGTTCATCACAGCTTCAAATGCAGCAGGGACCCAGAATTGCCATGAAGATTCCTCTGGTGTCAGAACAGAAAGTGACCAACAGCCCAGTCCCAGGGAACTAGAGTCCCATAGAGAGGTGGAGAAACAGGGAACAGCACTGCATTGAAGGAGAGAGAAAGGCAGAGGGGCTGGGGGTGAAGCCTTCTCCTTCCCCAGCTCTGCTCTCTGTAGCTCACAGGATGGAACTGAAGAGCTTTTGTCCTCCTTCTGTGTGCACACTCCAGGAGCCTTCAGATGAATGTCAGCTGCCAAGGTTGTAACTCCTGAGCTGGAGCCCAGAGCTTTGAGGGCACTGCCTCTGCTGGGGAGAAGAGGAGAGCAAAGGTTGCATTGTGAAATGTGTCTGCAGTGCAGAGAGGGCACAGAGGTGCCTGATCCCCCTTGCCAGGGCATCTCTGCTAGCAGATCCCTCTCTCCCAGCTGCCCAACTCTCTGCTGCTGCAGCTGTCCCTACCAGGAGCTGCTTCTCTGGCCCAGCTCTCCTCCCTGTCCCTGCCACCCATCCACCTGCTGTGTGCTGAGGTGCCCTGCAGACCCTCCCAGCAGCAGGATACTGCCCAGGGGCAGCTCTGGGTTGTGCAGGGCTCAGGAGCAGCTCAAAGGCTAATGAGAGTCTTCTCCAGAGTGGAAGAAACAAATCCAGTCTCACACTTGCCCGAGCACACCAAGGGGATCAACATTCAAAGCCAAGACTCCTTCCCTTCCAGCAAAATGCTGCCTGATGCTCTTCTGGAAAGCCTCCTCAGAAATGCCCAGGGGGGAGCTAGAACTGTGAGCAGCTCTGGCCACACAGTTCCCTCCCCACAGCAGAAGGCCCCTGCCCTACCCTGCCCTGCCCTGCCTGCCCTGCCCTGCCCCGCCAGGGCTCTCTCTTGCCACTCACAGCTTCTCCCCACAGCACTGTGGAGCTCCTGGGCAGGCTGAGAGCTGAGCCTGGCAGGCAGCAGAGTCCCTGCCCCAGCACACAGCCCCTGGGCTGCAGGGACCTGCTCTGAAGGACAGCCATCACCACCCTGCCTGCACCCAGGGCTCCACAGCTCTTCAGAAAAGCTGAAAGAGCCTCTGCACAGGAAGATTTCCTTCCAGCCCCAGCAGCTGTGGCTGTGCCAGCTTTAGGAGATGCCTCCAGGAGCTGCAGCTGCACTGCCCTGCCCCCACAGACTCACCCTGTCAGTGACTGCAGTGATTCTCCTCCTGTCAGCTCTCAGTCACCCTCCTGGATACCTCCAAGCTCTCTTTGCCTTCTTCATCGTGCTAAGATCACTGGCAGTGCCCTCAGCCTGCTGTGCAGAGCAGAGAAGCTGCTCCTGGGCACAGCTGACACTTTTCATTGCTGCCACTTGCCAGCAGCTCCCTCCAGCCATGGAGCTCAGCCCAGCTGAGCAGCAGAGGACCAACACCCAAGGGCATTGAATGACCCTCTGGTGGCTTTGGTGCCAGGTAAACATCAGAGACTGAGAGGGAGATGATGAAACTCTCCAGAAGTTGAAGTCACTTTCAAACTCTGAAGTTTCTTCTCTTGTTGAGGGTCCCAGTGAGGACACTGCTGGGAAAGTGTCTGCAGGCTGTGGTTGGAGCAGAGAACTGGAGGCAGTGCTGAGAGGTCAGGACAAGCAGAGGAAGATGTCTCTGATGCTGAGCAAAGCCTGGAGGTGTTTCATTAATGCAAAGGGTCAAGCCCGGAGCCTGGCTCCTGGACAGGCAGATCCTGTCCCTCACTCACCCCTTAGGCTGCTTCCTGGAGCAGTGAGATGTGGAGAGGACCAATGTCAAGGGCAGGACTATGGCACAACCCCTCCAGGCTCTCAGGATGGACAAGGAGGCAATGAGGCCCCAGGGCTGGAAGGAGGAGTTGTCTCCTCAGAGGCATCAGTGGACAAGACCACAGCCAGAACCCAAGGCAGGAAGAGCTTGGCTCTGCCAGGAGCCTTTCAGCTCTCCCACAGCCCTCTGTCATCTGCCCTCAGGCTGCTCTGCTGCTGCATCAGCTGAGCCTCTTTCCCTGCAGCTGTAGTCACCCAGCCAGCTGCCCCACCTTGCTGCCCCTTCCTTTGCTGCTCTCTCTCCATCCTCCATGGGTGTCCCTTGAAACTCCAAGCCTTGGAGTGTTCCAGGCTGCTGCTGGGGGATGTCTTGCAGTGACATTTCTTTCTCCTCATCTCCACTCGGCACCTCCCCAGCTGCACTTTGTGGCTTTGTTTCTTCTCTTGCACTTTGTCACTGTGCAGAAAAGATTCTCCATGTCTCAAACCACTCCCCAAGCACTCTCAGGCTACTCTGCTCCTGGCCTCACTCTTCACATCGTTGAGCCCATGGCCTTCAGCCTCTCTCTCTACTGGCTATGTGCCTGAGGTCCCAAGCACATCTGGGGAGATCTCTGGGCACTCTCCAAGCTCTTTGCAGATGAGATGTGGGCTCATAGGACAAGAAAGAGACTTTTGACCAAGTGCTGCAGTGGGTGGACAGGGGCAGTGGTTGAACTGAAAGAGGAGACTGAGATTGGATAGAAGGAAGAAATGTTTGCAAGGAGGGTGTCAGGGCACTGGAACAGGTTGCCCAGAGAAGGAGTCCATCACTGGAAGTCTCCAACTCAGGCATTTCTGCAACCCAACTTAGTGGGAGATGTCCCTGGCCATGGTCAGGGGGTTGGACTCGATGCTCTCTTCCATCTCTGCCAATCCAAACCACTCCAGGATTCTTTGATTCTAATTTCCCCACCCCCTTCTCCACAGGGCTGCAGCTACCTCCCTACACATGGGGGTGTTTGCATCTCCCCTAGGCCCTGCACCCCATACAAAGGAAATTGTTGCCATTCCTGGCCATGAATGACAATGGCTTGGGCAAATCCAATCCAAGCCCAAAGGCACCTCCCTCAGAAGAGGAAAGCAGCAATGAGTTCTGCTGAGGCAGGAGGAGAATCTGAGACACTGGAATGAATTGGATGGAATTCAGCAAAGGGAACAGAGCTGTCAACAGGTTCAGTTTGTTGCCAAGGGTCACTCTCGATGTCACCACGGGAGACTCCTGCAGAGGAAAATCAGTTTGGTGGAGGATTAGAAAGATTGTGAAAGGAAAATCTCCTTGGGGCTGGAAGGATTTTACATGGAGCCTGGGAAGAAAGGCCTAAAGGAAGCCCTTCTGTTGCCTCACAAGGCTCTGAATGGACTCCTCACTCTCTCAACAACTTGACAGAGAGGCCTGTCTGGGTTAAATCCAATCCTAGTGCCAGACTTGGTCCCAGTTTAGACTCAGAGTTTGGGTGCAGGATTTCAGGGGCAGTGCTTCCCAAGGCCCTGTGGCTCCTGTAGAAATTGAAGGCAGCAGCAGCAGTTTGAATCCCTTCAACTGTTGTGGTGAAGCATGAGCTCAGGCTGTGGGATTTCACAGCAGCACTTAACAAGTCAAACCCCAACAGCTGGTTACAATCAATTCAGGGATTTAGATCAGGATTCCACAGGCTTTGACCTACAGTCCCTATCTTGAGGTCCAAAGTTGAGGAGATGTGAGGAGAGAAGCTGCCAGGGAAGATGAAGCAAAATGTGTTTGTGTTGCTCAGCCTTCTCTCATCCATTGCTACCAGCTGTCCAGTCTTGCTCATCACAGGGACATCCTTCCTTTGACTTCCTTCTCTGGCTGGCAGGCCTACAGAAGCTGCTTCTTGTTCTTGGCATGCTAGAATGGTCAGCTCCAGCCATTAGCTTGGCCTTCCTGACCCCATCCCTACACCACTGGGCAGTGTCCCTGTGCTCTTCCCAGCATCCATCTCCCGGCTTACACTGCCTGTGCAGTTCCTTCTTGCCCTTCACTTTCACCAGCAGGTCTTGAGCAGGCCACCATGGGAGCAGTGGAATATCATCCTAGAGGTGTTCAATCTGTGCAGCCATGACACTGCAGGACAGGGGTCATGCCCATGGTGGTGTCAGTTCTCAGAGGTCTGTTGCAGCAGAAGAGAAGAGGATCTATCATTCTATGCTTCCATGACTCAGCCATGCCAGTCTCAGGCCTGCCTTGCCTGATCTCTTTCCGCTAGCTGTTAATGTTTGGGTGCAGCTGGCTCCCCCTGACTGTGCTGATGGCCATCAACACAAGGCCACAAGCTGAGTAAACTGCAGGGCACTACAGTAATGAAGGAGTCCCTGGTTGTGTGCTGACCAGAGCAGGA
>JAAWVA010000030.1:34976067-35033336 GCA_015227895.2 Colaptes auratus
TTACTGCCCCCGGCAGCTCATCTTCCGGCACATTGGCACAGCCTGTTCCTGAACCTTCAAGAGTTCTTCCTTGAAGCAGGTCCAGCTCTCCTGGACCCCTTTATTTTAAGGGCTGTTTCCCAAGGAACCTTCTGAGTTAGTTCCTTGAGTAGCCTGAAGTCTTCCCCCTCCTGAAGTCCAGAGTGGAGGTCTTCTTGCTGCCCCTCTTTGGCTTGGCTGAATACCGAAAACTCAATTATCTCCTGTCACTGGTGCCTAAACACCCTCTGACCACCACATCCCCCACCAGCCCTTCCCTGTTGGTGAAGAGAGGTCAAGCAGAGCCTTACCTCTGGTAGGCTCACGCAGCACCTGGGATAAGAAGCTGTCCTCCATGCACTCCAAAACCTCCTTACTGCCCCCTCTCTGCTGTGTTGAGATCCCAGCAGATATCAGGCAGGTTGAAGTTGCCCATGAGAACGAGGTCAGGTGATCTTGAGACAGCCTTAAGCTGCCTATAGAATGCTTCATCGACATCTTCCTCCTGGTGGGTGGTCTATAACAGACCTCCAACCAGGATGTCTGCCCTCCTGAACTTCCCTCTAATTCTCACCCACAAGCACTCACCTGATCATCCTTGATCTCCATCCATCCAACCCACTACCAGAGCAGGATCACCCAGGGCAGGTCACACAGGAACTCATCCAGCCAGGTCTGAAGTCTCCAGAGAAGGAACTCCACAACCTCTCTGGCATCCTGCTCCAGGCCTCCAGCACCCTCACAGCACAGAAGAGTCTCCCCATGCTGAGGTGGAACCTCCTGTGTTTCCATCTTGCAACCATTGCTCCTTGTCCTATCACTGGGCACCACTGCCAAGAACCTGGAACCTTCCACTGACACCCCCCTCTGGTATTGATAGCCATTGATCAGATCCCCTCTCAGGCTTTTCCTCTCCACACTAAACAGCCCCAGGGCTCTCAGTCTGTCACAGACACAGAAACATTCAGGTTGGAGAAGACCCTCAGGAGCACCAAGTCCAACCATTAACCCTACTCTACAAGGGTCACCCCTAAGCCATATCCCCAAGCACCACATCAAAACACCTTGAAAACACCTCCAGGCTTGGTGACTCCACCACCTCCCTGGGCAGCACATTCCACTCCCAGAACACTCTCGTTGGGAAAATTTATTCCTCCTGTCCAGTCTGATCCTACCCAGTCCTAGCTTGAGGCCATTGCCTCTTGTTCTGTCACTAATGACCTCTGAGAAGAGACCAGCAGCACCTCTCCACAACCTCCTTTCAGGTAGTTGTAGAGAGCCAGGAGGTCTCCCCTCAGCCTCCTCTTCTCTCATACTAACCATCTCCAGCTCCTTCAGTTGCTCTTCATGAGATTTCTTCTCCAGGCCCGTCCCCAACTCCTTGCCCTCCTCTGCCCTGGCTCCAGCACCTCCACATCTCTCTTTGGAGCTGCCCAAAACGGACAAGCACTCCAGCTGTGGCCTCCCCAGAGCTGAGTCCCAGGGCACAGTCACCTCCCTGCTCCTGCTGGACACAGCATTTCTGACCCCACCCAGGCTGCCTTTGGCTCTCTTGGCCACCTAGGCACACTGCTGCCTCCTATTCAGATGCTTGTCCATCAGCACCCCCAGCTCCCTTTCTGCCAGACACCTCTCCAGCCACACTACCCCTGGAGAATTGCTTGGGGTTTTTGTGCCCCAAGGGCAGGACCTGGCACTTGGCCTTCTTGAAGCTCCTTCTGGTAATGTTGGCCACAGATCCAATCTATCCAAGTCCCTCTGCAGAGCCTCCCTACCCTCATGCAGATCAACTCTGCCACCTCACTTGGTGTCATCTGCTGACTCACTGCTGACTCACTCTGTGTCTTCATCAAGGTCATCAATAAAGATGTTCAACAGAAGTGGTCCCAACACTGAGCCCTGAGGAACACCACTTGTAACCTGCCACCAGCTGGATTGAACTCCACTGACCACCACTTTTTGGGCCCTTCCACCCAGCCAGGGCTGCATCCAGCAGAGCATTGCTCATCCAAGCCAGGAGCAGCCACTTTGCCCAGAGAATTCTGTGGGCAGCAGTGCAAAGGCTTTTGGGAAGTCTAGGGAGACAATAGCCACAGCCCTGCCCTCATCCAACAGTCAGTCATGCTGTCAGAGAAGGAGATCAGGTGGGTCAGGCAGCACCTGTCCTTCCTAAACCCATGCTGCCTGGACCTGATCCCCTGCTTGTCCTCTCCAGGTCATGTAATGGTGCTGGAGATGCTCTGCTCCAGGCCCTGCCCTGCTACCCAGCTCACACTGCCAGCTCTATAGTTTCCTGGATCCTCCTTTCTTCTTTCTTGCAGCTGGTGCCACATTTGCTCCTCTCTAATACCCTGGGACCTCCCCAGTGAGACAGGGCTCCAAGTCAATAATGGAGAGTGGCTTGGCCACAGAGATGTTCAAGTCCCTTCCTCATCCTCTGAGCCTCTGTTGGACTCTCTCCAGCATATCACTGTCTCTCTTGACCTGGGGAGCCCAAACTTCAGGGATCCAGTTTGGACAGGAAGGGCCCAGTCTGTACTGGGAGGATTAGGTTTCAGAGTGTCCTGGGACCAGGCCCAGTGTTACTAGATGAAGCCATGTGGTCAGCTTTTACAGGGACTTACTAGGAGGCACCAGGGCTGCTGTTAGTACTGGGAGGGAGCCCAGACTGTACTGGGAGTGGGACAGGGAAGAAAGTTGGTACTGGGAGAGAGCCAAGTCTGAACTGTGAGGGGGAAGGCAAAGCAGTTTGTGTTGTCACATGGTCCAGTCTGGACTGGGAGAGGACCATGAGATCTGATTTCTACAAGAAGAGGTTGCAGAGGGAACTGGGATGGGTCCAGTTTGTGCTGGGAGAGAGCACAGTGTGTGCTGAGAGGAGTCTGTGGATGCCTTCTGTCCTGGGAGGAAGTTGAGTCTGTCCTGGGAGGGTCTCAGAGTATCCATTTTGCACTAGGTGGATCCAGTTGGTAGTGGGAGGGGGTGAGGGGAACCAGTTTTACTTCATTGAGGCCAAATCTGTACTGGGATCATAGAATCATAGAATGGTCTGGGTTGGAAGGGACCACTGAAAGTCACCCAGTGCAATCCACTCTGCAGTCAGCGGGGACATCCTCAAATAGATCAGCTGTCCAGAGCCCTGTTGAGCCTCACCTTGAATATCTGCCTCAACCACCTCCCTGGGCAACCTGTTCCAGTGTTCCACCACCCTCATGGTAAAAAGCTTCTTCCTCATATCCAATCTCCATCTGCTGTGCTCTAGCTTGAAGCCATTGCCCCTGGTCCTGTCCCTGCAGGACTTTGCAAACAGTCTCTCTCCATCCAGTACCACACAGGCACTGGAAGGCTGCTACTAGGTCTCCCCAGAGGCTTTTCTTCTTCTCAGTCTGACCAACCCAAGCTCCCTCAGCCTGTCCTCATAGCAGAGCTGCTCCAAGCCCCTGATCATTTTTGCGGCCAACCCGGCAACCTGCTCCATCAGCTCCATGTCCTTCCTGTGTTGAGACTTCAGAGCTGGATGCACTACTCCAGGGGAGGTCTCACCAAAGCATCATAAAGTGCCAGGATCCTCTCCCTCCATCTCTGGCCATGCTGCTTTGGATGCAGCCCAGGCTGCCACTGGCCTTCTGTGCTGCAAGCTCACACTGCCTGCTCCTGGCCAGCTTCTCCCCCACCAGCACCCCCAAGTCCTTTTCCTCAGGACTGCTTTTATCTCCTCCTCCCCAGCCTGTATTGCTAGTGAGGATGGTTCCAGCCCAGCTGCAGGACCCTGCTCTTGCTCTGGTTGAATCTCATGAGGGTCACCTGGGCACCACCTCTCCAGCTTGTCCAGGTCCCTCTGGATGCCATCCTGTCCCTCTGGCATCTCAACAGCACCACTCAGCTTGGTGCCATCTGCACACTTGCTGTTGGTGTCTCCATCCCTCTGTCTATTGCACTGATCAAAATAAAAAACAGCTCAGGATGGGATGAGTGGAATCAGTTTTTCCTGGGACAAGGCCTGGGCTGTACTTGGAGATGTTAATGGGACCCAGTTTGAAAACTGGACTCTGGTTTGATTAGGGTATGGAGTTGTGACTGTGACAGGGCCCAACTTGTGGGGGGGTGGTTAAAGGAACCCAGTATGCACTGGGATGAGTCCCAGACTGCACTGTGGTACTGGGAGAGGGCTCAGTCTGGTCCTGGAAAGTGTTCAGGTGATGCAATTTTTCCTGGGAGCAGGCCCAGTCTGTACTGGGAATGAGTCCTGCTCTCTGGTTGGCACTGGGAGGGATGCAGCTGGAACTGGGAGGGGGTCAGGAGATGCAGTTTCTAATGGGAGGGGGCCCAGTGTGTACTGGGTTGGAACCAGAGTACACAGTTAACATGTGGAGGAATGCAGTAGGTGCTGGAAGGCAGCAGGGAATCCACTTTGTACTGGGATGGGACCCAGAGTGCACTGGGATGGAGCAAGATGACCCAGATTGTGCTGGGATCCAGTTTGGACAGGCCCAGACCCAGATTGTACTGGGAGGGGATGAGGATGTGCAGTTTGTACTGGGATGGATGCATTCAGTACTGGGAAGGGAGACAGGGGATACATTCTGTGCTGGGATGGGACCCAGGCTGCAGTGCTAGAGGACAGTAGGATCCAGTTTGTGCTGGGATGAGGCCACATCTGTACTGGGAGGCATTGAAGGAACCATGTTTGGACTTGAGTCTTTATTGCAAAGGGTCAGGGTATCCAGTTTGGACTCTGAGTAGGTGCAGTCTGTAATGGGATGGAGTTGGGGGATGAAGGAATGAGGAGACCTCCTGTTCTGATGGCAGTGCTGCTCTGCAGCACAGCTCTGTCCCACAAGCAGCCCTGGACTCTCCCTGCCTGTAGTCCCAGCACTGCCACCCAGCAGCACAGTGCCCAAGCTGCCAGAGCACTCAGGCCTTGTGCCAGCACAGAGGCTCAGCAGGAGAGGATGGAAAGGAAGGAAGAGCAGCTGAGGACAGCCCAAGCTGTGGGGCTGCCTGGCACTGCTGCTGTGCTGGGACTCTGCCCCTCCACCTCTGCACACAGGCACTGCCCTGCAGCTCCACAGAAGCCTTGGAGGAAGCAACTCAGAGAAACAACTCCCTACAGAGTCCTTTATTGTGTTGAACACCCAGGGAGCACAGCTCCTCATGTCTGCAGCCACTGGGTCACACCAGACAGGAAAACACTGAACCAGAAATGCTCTGAAGAAGTATTTGTGTGGCAACAACATTCTCCCAAGGGGAACATCACCAGCAGTAGTGAAAACTACAAGAGCCAGGCTGAGCCTGTAATGAGTGATATCAGAACTGCTCTGCAGGAGAAGACAAAGAGTTTATTGCTTCTGAAAGCATCCAGGGAGCAGCTGGCTCAGGGCAGCCTTCAGCTCCTGGTTCCTCAGGCTGTAGATGAGAGGGTTCACTGCTGGAGGAACCACTGAGTACAGAACTGACACCACCAGGTCCAGGGATGGGGAGGAGATGGAGGAGGGCTTCAGGCTGGCAAAGATACCAGTGGTGATAAATAGGGAGACCACAGCCAGGTGAGGGAGGCAGGTGGCAAAGGCTTTGTGGCATCCCTGCTGAGAGGGGATCCTCATCACTGCCCTGAAGATCTGCACATAGGACACCACAATAAACATGAAACAGAAAAAAACTAAACAGGCACTGGCCACAATAAGCCAAAGTTCCCTGAGGTAGGATGTGGAGCAGGAGAGCTTGAGGATCTGGGGGATTTCACAGAAAAACTGCTCCACAGCATTGCCCTGGCAGAGGGGCAGGGAAAATGTATTGGCTGTGTGCAGCAGAGCATAGAGAAAGCCACAGCCCCAGGCAGCTGCTGCCAGGTGAGACAAACTCTGCTGCCCAGGAGGGTCTCATAGTGCAGGGGTCTGCAGATGGCAACGTAGCGATCGTAGGACATGGTGGTGAGGAGAAAATACTCTGCTGACATGAAAAAGGGAAGAGAAATACCTGAGCAGCACATCCTGCAAAGGAGATGTCCCTGGAGTCCCTCAGAGAATTGGCCATGGATTTGGGCACAGTGGTGGAGATGGCACCCAGGTCAGTGAGGGCGAGGTTGAGGAGGAAGAAGTACATGGGGGTGTGGAGGTGGTGGTGCCAGGCTATGGTGGTGATGATGAGGCCATTGCCCAGCAGGGCAGCCAGGTAGATGGCCAGGAAGAGGCAGAAGTGCAGGAGCTGCAGCTGCCTTGTGCCTGGGAATGGCAGGAGGAGGAAGTGGGTGCTGGAGCTGCTGTTGGCCATCTGCTGCCTGTGGCCATGGAGAGCTGCCCAAGGAGGGAAAGGCAGTGATAAGTTAGGGCACACTTCTCTCAGCCTCAGTGTAAGCCCTGTCCCTGAGCTGCATGAGGAATGGATCAGCTCAGTCCCCATCACTACCAACCCATGGAAGAGTTCATCACTGCTTCAAATGCAGCAGGGACCCAGCATTGCCATGAAGATTCCTCTGGTGTCAGAACAGAAAGTGACCAACAGCCCAATCCCAGGGAACAAGAGTCCCATTGCAGAGGTGGAGAACCAGAGACCAGTTCTGCAGTGCTGCAGAGACAGTGAAGGGAAGAGAGGAAGGCAGAGGGGCTGGGGGTGAAGCCTTCTCCTTCCCCAGCTCTGCAGCTTGCACCTCACAGGATGGAACTGAAGAGCTTTTGTCCTCCTTTTGTGTGCACACTCCAGGAGCCTTCAGATGAATGCCAGCTGCCAAGGTTGTGACTCCTGACCTGGAGCCCAGAGCTTTGAGGGCACTGCCTCTGCTGGGTAGAAGAGGAGAGCAAAAGGTTGCATTGGGAAATGTGTCTGCAGTGCAGAGAATGGCACAGAGGAGCCTGATCCCCCTTGCCAGGGCATCTCTGACAGCTGATCACTCTCCCCTCCCTGCCCTAGACCCTGCTGCCTGAAGCTGTCCCTGCCAGGAGGTACTTCTCTGTGCCCAGCTCTCCTCCCTGTCCCTGCTGACAGAGCCCTTACCACCTGCTGTTTGCTCAGTTCTGCCCTGAAGACCTCTCCCAGCAGCAGGACACTGACCAGGAGCAGCTCTGGGTGTGCAGGGCTCAGGAGCAGCTCAAAAGCTAATGAGAGTCTTCTCCAGAGTGGAGAAACAAACTCTAAACTATAGTCTCACACAGCCCACCCAGCACACCAAGAGGATCAACATTCAAAGCCAAGACTCCTTCCCTTCCAGCCAAATGCTGCCTTGATCTTGTTCTTCAAAACCCACTCAGAAATGCCCAGGCAGGAGCTAGGACTGTGAGCAGCTCTGGCCAGCACAGCTCCCTCCCCACAGCAGAAGGATCCTGCCCTGCCCTGCCCTGCCCTGCCCTGCCAGGGCTGTCTCTTGCCATGCACAGCTTCTCCCCACAGCACTGTGTGGAGCTCCCTGGGCAGGCTGAGAGCTGAGCCTGGCAGGCAGCAGAGTCCCTGCCCCAGCACACAGCCCCTGGGCTGCAGGGACCCTGCTCTGAAGGACAGCCCTCACCACCCCTGCCTGCACCCCAGGCCTCCACAGCTCTTCAGAACAGCCTGAAAAGAGCCTCTGCACAGGAAGATTTCCTTCCAGCCCCCAGCAGCTGTGGCTGTGCCAGCTTCAGGAGATGCCTCCAGGAGCTGCAGCTGCACTGCCCTGCCCCCACAGACTCACAGTGTCAGGGACTGCAGTGACTTCTCCTCCTGCCAGCTCTCAGTGTCCTCCAAATCCTGATTGCCTTGAAGCGCTCTCTTTGCCTTCTTCGTCTTGCTGATATCCACTGGCAGTGCCCTCAGCCCAGCTGTGCAGAGCAGAGGAGCTGCTCCTGGGCACAGCTGACACTTTTCAGTGCTGCCTACTTGCCAGCAGCTCCCTCCAGCCACGGAGCTCAGCCCAGCTGAGCAGCAGAGGACCAACCCAAGGGCATTTGAATGACCCTCTGGTGGCTTTGCTGCCAGGTAAACATCAGAGACTGAGAGGGAGATGATGAAACCTCTCCAGAAGTTGAAGTCACTTTCCAACTCTGAAGTTTCTTCTCTTGTTGATGGGTCCCAGTGAGGACACTGCTGGGAAAGTGTCTCCAGGCTGTGATTGGAGTAGAGAACTGGAGGCAGTGCTGAGAGGTCAGGACAAGCAGAGGAAGATGTCTCTGATGCTGAGCAAACCTGGAGGTGTTTCATTAATGCCAAGGGTCAAGCCCTGAGCCCTGGCTCCTGGACAGGCAGATCCTGTCCCTCACTCACCGCTCAGGGTGATTCCTGGAGCAGTGAGATGTGGAGGGGACCAATGCCAAGGGCAGGACTATGGCACAACCCCTCCCAGGCTCCTGAGGATGGACAAGGAGGCAATGAGGCCCCAGGGCTGGAAGGAGGAGTTGTCTCCTCAGAGGCTTCAGTGGCACAGACCACAGCCAGAACCCAAGGCAGGAAGAGCTTGGCTCTGCCAGGAGCCTTTCAGCTCTCCCACAGCCCTCTGTCATCTGCCCCTCAGGCTGTCCTCTGCTGCTGCATCAGCTGAGCCTCTTTCCCTGCAGGCTGTGGTCACCCAGCCAGCTGCCCCACCTTGCTGCCACCTTCCTTTGCTGCTCTCTGTCCATCCTCCCTGGCTGTCCCTTGAAACTCCAAGCCTTGGAGTGCTCCAGGCTGCTGCTGGGGGATGTCTTGCAGTGACATTTCTTTCTCCTCATCTCCAGCCTGGAGCTCCCCAGCTGCACTTTGTGGCTTTGTTTCTTTCTCTTGCACTTTGTCACTGTGCAGAAAAGCTTCTCCATGTCTCAAACCACTCCCCAAGCACTCTCAGGCTACTCTGCTCCTGGCCTCACTCTTCACACCACTGATCCCATGGCCTTCAGCTTCTATCTACTGGCCATGTGCCTGAGGCCTCCCAAGCACATCTTGGGAGATCTCTGGGCACTCTCCAAGGTCTTTGCAGATGGAGATGTGGTGCTCATGGGACAACAAAGAGACTTTTGACCAAATGCTGTAGTGGGTGGGCAAGGGGCAGTGGTTTTGAACTGGAAGAGGAGACTGAGATTGGATAGAAGGAAGAAATGGTTTGCAAGGAGGGTGGCAGGGCACTGGAACAGGTTGCCCAGAGAAGGGGATGTCCATCCCTGGAAGTCTCCAAAGTCAGGCATTTCAGCAACCCAACCTAGTGGGAGATGTCCCTGGCCATGGTCAGGCTGTTGCACTCGATGCTCTCTTCCATCTCTGCCAATCCAAACCATTCCAGGAGTCTTTGATTCCAATATCCCCAACCCCTTCTCCACAGGGCTGCAGCTACCTCCCTACACCATGGGGGTGTTTGCATCTCCCCTAGGCCCCTGCACCCCCATATAAAGGAAATTGTTGCCATTCCTGGCCATGAATGGCAATGGCTTGGGCAAATCCAATCCCAAAGGCACCTTCCTCAGAAGAGGAAAGCAGCAATGAGTTCTGCTGAGGCAGGAGGAGAATCTGAGACTCTGGAATGAATTGGATGGAATTCAGCAAAGGGAACAGAGACATCAACAGGTTCAGTTTGGTGCCAAGGGTCACTCTCTCACGTTCCCCATGGGAGAATCCTGCAGAGGAGAATCAGTTTGGGGGAGGATTAGAAAGATTGTGAAAGGAAAATCTCCTTGGGGCTGGAAGGATTTTGCATGGAGCCTGGGAAGAAAGGCCTCAAGGAAGCCCTTCTGTTGCCTCACAGGCTCTGAATGGACTCCCTCACTCTCTCAACAACTTGAGAGAGAAGCCTGTCTGGGGTTAAATCCAGTCCTAGTGCCAGACTTGGTCCCTGCTTTATGACTCAGAGTTTGGGTGCAGGGATTTCAGGGGCAGTGCTTTCCCCAGGCACTGTGGCTCCTGTAGAACTTGAAGGCAGCAGCAGCAGTTTGAAATCCCTTCAACAGTTCTGGTGAATCATGAGCTCAGGGTGTGGGATTTCACAGCAGCACTTAACAAGTCAAACCCCAACAGCTGGTTACAATCAATGCAGGGATTTGGATCAGGATTGCACAGGCTTTGACCCACAGTCCCCATCTTGAGGTCCAAGAGCTGAGGAGCTGTGAGGAGAGAAGCTGCCAGGGAAGACTGAAGCAAAATGTGTTTGTGTAGCTCAGCCTTCTCCTCACCCATTGTTACCATCTGTCCAGTCTTGCTCATCACAGAGGACATCCTTCCTTTGACTTCCCTTCTCTGGCTGGCAGGCCTGCAGAAGCTGCTTCTTGTTCTTTGCATGCCTAGAAAGGTTCAGCTCCAGCCATAGCTTGGCCTTCCTGACCCCATCCTTATACCACAGGGCAGTGTCCCTGTGCTCTTCCCAGCATCCCTCTCCCTGCTTCCACTGCCTGTGCAGTTCCTTCTTGCCCTTCACTTTCACCAGCAGGTCTTGAGCAGGCCGCCCAGGGGAGCAGTGGAATCCTCATCCCTAGAGGTGTTCCAAGCTGTGCAGCCCTGGCACTGCAGGACAGGGGTTCATGGCCATGGTGGTGTCAGTTCTCAGAGGTCTGTTGCAGCAGAAAGGATTCTATCATTCTATGCTTCCATGACTCAGCCATGCCAGTCTTTCGCCTGCCTTGCCTGATCTCTTTCAGCCAGCTGTTAATGTTTGGTGCAGCTGGCTCCCCCCTGACTGTGCTGAGCCATCAACACAAGGCCACAAGCTGAGAAACTGCAGGGCACTACAGCTAATGAAAGGAGTCCCTGGTTCTGTGCTGACCAGAGAAGGAATCAGCATGACAAGCCTCTTGGAAACACCAAGTGGGGACACAAAGGCAGCAAAGCCAGGGGCAGTGGGGAGAGAGCAGAGCTGGGCTGTTGGGAGAGGAATGTTTGAGGAAGATCAAAGAGAACAACTTGGATGGGAAACAAGGAAAAGAAAAGCTAAAGCATAACCGTTTGGCCTCTTTGGATTCCAGCTCCTGCTGGAGTTCCATCCTGTCTGGCACTGCTGCACTCACAGGTGGAGTTACTTGTGGTGCAGGCACATTATGCCCAGAATTATGCCCAGATGTTGAAACCTGTCCCAGCACATGGACAAGTTCCCCCTCCTTTCATGAGAGAAACAAAGGCTGAGGCAGCACAGACCCCTGCACACCCCCATGGCATGGGATGCTGGTGCTGATGCCAAGCATGGCATAATTCCAGCTTGACGCCTCCCATAGGCTGCAGCCAGTTGTTTACAAGAGTGCCCATTGGCCACATCCAGCCTCAATAAACTTATCAGTATTGCCCCAGCTTGTGAACACAATACTTTCTCTTAGAATAGAATAGTATAGACGAGAATGGAATGGATTGGAATGGATTGGAATGGAACGGAATAGAATAGAATAGAATAGAATAGAATAGAATAGAATAGAATAGAATAGAATAGAATAGAATAGAATAGAATAGAATAGACCAGGTTGGAAAAGACCTTCAAGATCATTGAGTCCAAGCTATCACCCAACACCATCTAATCAACTAAACCATGGCACTAAGTGCCTCTTCTCCCAGGCAGCCAGTACCAGAACAAGAGGACACAGTCTCAGGCTGCAGCAGGGCAGGTTTAGGCTGGATGTTAGGAAGAAGTTCTATACAGAGAGAGTGATTGCCCATTGGAATCGGCTACCCATGAAGCTGGTGGAGTCACCTTCATTGGAGGTGTTCAGGAGACTTGATGGGGTGCTTGGCTGCGTGGTTTAGTTGTTTAGGTAGGCTGGATTGGTTGATGGGTTGGACACGATGATCTTGAAGGTCTCTTCCAACCTGATGTATTGTATTGTATTGTATTGTATTATTGTATTTCTTCCTAAACACCTCCAGTGATGGTGACTCCACCACCTCCCTGGGCAGCACATTCCAGTGGTCAATCTCTCTTTCTGTGAAGAGCTTCTTCCTAACATCCATCTTCATCCTCTCTCCTTGCCCGAGCTGCTAAGCTCCTGCCATAGCCTTTGTCATTAAGCTCATAGCTATTGAGTCTTCTCTCTCCTAGATGCAAGCAAACCCGTGGCCTCTGCAAGGCGAGGAGAAGCCAGAATCCAGGCAGGGCTGTTGAGCCTCAGCCCTGAGAGTATCTCCAGAGGAGACACCAACGCTGAGAGCCTGAGAAGCTGCAGCATTGCATTGCCAGCCTGACCAGTCAGAAGAGCCAGATGTGCCTTCAGGAGGACTGGAGCCCCGAGGGTAAGATCTGTCCAGCTCCCAGGGAAGGGACTTAGCTGAATCCAGCAGTCCAAACATCTGCCTCAGCCTGAAGCATCAGACTGAGGAGCCACCAAGCATGCATGCCTGCTCACACAGAGATCACACAGAGCAGGAGCAGCATTTAGCTGCATGCCTGTGTGACCCTGCCACTGCAGGAGAGAAGAAGAGCCACGGCTGCTCCATCCCCTGTGAACCCCAGGGGAACCCAGAGCACCGTTCGTGCCCTGTGCTCCAAAGCCAGGACCCCTCTGATAGGGTCCTGCCCACACTTGTGTTTCCAGGGCTGTTCTCTTTCCACTTCCACACTCTCCTGCTGAGCCCCTGCGTTGGGGCAAGGCCTGAGTGCTCTGGCAGCTTGGGCACCATCCTGCTGTGTGGCAGTCCCATTACCACAGGCAGACACAGGCCATGGGAACCTCTTTGGCTCAGGTGGCCTCCACAAGAGCAGTTCCACACAGACAGGTGATCTGCTTGGGGCAGTGTCTGAAGGCTTAGGTCTCCTTCCAAAGTTTCCTTCAAGAGCAGGCCCAAGAAATTGTCCAACAGATGCAAAGAGCAGGGAACAGCTAAAGTGTGTGAGTGTGCAGGGCTGGGGCACACAGCAGTGTCCTCACACAGCCAGGCCTCCTGCAAGTGACCTGAAGCATCAGCAGAGAAGGCTCTGGACTGTGTCTGTGTCCACTGGACACCCTGGGGAAGCTGTCCCAGGGCAGTCACCCCAGACTAGCCTTCACAACCAGCGTTTCCAGCAGCAGCCTCACACCTCAGCTTGGAGAGACTCTTTGTCCCTCCACAGGAGGACATGGCCTCAGGAGGTCAGCAGAGCCTGTTTGCATTGTGCAGATGAGATGTCAGCAGATGAGCTGAGGTGAACCTGAGTTTTTAGTGGGGTTTTATTTTACTTTTTTAATACTTTTTGTATATTTTTAATATTTTTTGTTTTTATTTTTTTATTTTATTTACAATTTTTATAAATTTTATCTAGTCAGTGTCTGAGAAGGAAATAGATGCTACATTAGCTAAGGAATACTTTTAAAAACTAATACCTATTTACAACAAACTTAACTATATTACACGGAGCTCCTTTGCAATGCCGAGGCACACAGCTAAGAAGGTTCAAACCAAAAGAAGAACTTACAATGTGAACTCATTACTAAGTGCTTATGCCTTCCTGCAATTACTATGTACTGAGTACCTGTAGATACCAAATGCTTACTATTCATTATGATTACTAGGAAGACTTAGCAAACCTCGAAATAATTTTTAAAAATTAGAACAAAAATTAAAATAAAATTAAAAAATAAAATAATAAAATGAAAATAATAACTTTTTAAATAGAAAAATACATCAAGAAAAAATAAACAAAAAGCACCAAAAAATTAAAAAAGAGGATGTATATTTTATAGCTAAGCATTTTTAGTGATACCAGCAAGAAATAACTAACCCATGTCAACTGCAATCATCTCAATAAACATTAGCAGAAGAATCAGGAATATGAATTTAGGTATGTCACAAAAAAGAATGGTTAAAGCATATTGTGCTCTCAAATTGTCATTTTATATGTACCTTTCCTCAGCAAAAACAAAGCATCAAAGGTCATTATTAGGATTATTAGATCATCATTAGGATGAGCAAAAATGCATTATTATGTTCATTTTATATTGGGCAAAGCAATGAAGCTTCTTTGCTCTTGCTGTTTGCCTGCAACTATTTTCTATCTGTGAAGTTAGAGCCTGGCCAGATCTACCTTTACAGATTAAAGAAATCTTGCTGCCATTAAACAATTCATGATTTTTGACCATCCTAGAGAAAAATAAGGATGCAACATACCCCTAGAGCCGATTGTAAAAGACAGTGCTGAGGATTGCATTTGTGTCTGAATCTCTGTGTGCAATGTGTTCAGGCATAATCAAGTCTTCTCTGCCAGTAAGAAGAGTGAAATGTAAAGATTGGAACTCTTAAGATCTAAGTTCTTCTTTACAAGGTTTGCTATCTTTGACCATGTATTATGCCAGCTCTGTTAGAACATTCTAACTAGTTCAACCTAAGCATTGTGCCTTGTATGGGTTACATCAGTCTGTCAGACATGCTGCGCTACAGGACTTTTGCTTTTGCTATCCAGCTTAGCTTTAACTCGCTTGCTTCTGTGTGTGCAAAGAGTATCTTGTATGGGATGGGAACAGCTCCCATGAGCAGATTGCTCCCAAAAACAAAAAGGGACTTGTGGCAATGCCAGTGACGAGCAGTGTGAGCAATCTGGCAGTGTAGGCTTAGAGCCTGACATGGTGGTAGGCCATGCTCAGCAGAAGTGCAGAAGTGGCTAGCAGTGTAGCAAAGCAGTGCTGTGCCTGCAGCATGTAACTAAAGCAGGGCACTGGTAGCTATGAACACAGAGAGTTATCTGGGAATAACAGGACACACACCTGCATCAACAACCTCGCGTGGTGTTAGTAGTGTGACCAATAATCTGTAACAGTGCAATGTGTGATCACTGGTGGGGAGCCAATGAAGCTGTGCCAACGATGCTCCCCGAGTCTAGATAATCTGTAGAGGTTCCCTTAACAAACGAACAACACTGGGTCACATTGGTGTGGTGAAGGCACATTCTGCCCAGATACTAGATCTGGTCCCTGCATGTGGACAAGTTTCCCCTCCTTCAGGGGCAAGACAAAAGCCAAGGCATTAGCCAGGCCAGCACGCATTCAGCGCATGCAGTGCTTGTGCAATTACCAAGTATGGCATAATTCCAGCTTCACGCTTTCTATAGGCTGAAGCCAGTTGTCTATGAGAGTGCCCATTGGTCAGACCCAGCCTCGAGGAATCTATAAGTATTACCCCTGTTGGTAAACAAGTTGCCCCCTCTTTCACTTTGTCTCTGTACTCGCTCGAGAGAGCAGCTCTCGAGCCACAGCCTCTGCCATTGAGCTTGTTGTTGTTAGCTTCTATCACATATGCATGCATACTGAAGCCTCTGCATCGTGAGAAGCACTTTGATCGTGAGGATCATCCCAGAGGGAGGACCTTCGCTGAGCCCGAGAAGCCAGCGTCGCCACAGCCAGTCGTACAGACCGGGAAAGCTCACCGTGCTACCGGAGGACTGGACCAGCCCCCGAGGGTAAGATCTGCCCAGCTGTCGGGGAGAAGGGACCTGGTTGAGACTGAGTCCGCATATACCTAGCCCTGCCATAGCGGGAGAAGAGCTGCCACGTGTGCCGCTCCAAGCCCTGTAACCGCAGGGAAGGCTAAAGCATTGGTCGTGCCTATACTGCACCAAAGCCGGGACTACCCCAATCGTCCCGCTGTGCCTTTAAGCCCAGTAACGGAGAAGCCGCAGCTCAGCGCAGCCGCATTCTCTCTCCGAGGCTGTTTACCTCAGCCCCGAGATCCGTCGCCACGGGGCCGACCCCGTAGCTAGTGTTATCTGACCGGGAACCTCTGAGCCCGCCTACCGGCAACCGTTGCCCGGCCCTGCCACACGAGCCGACTCGCAGGGCCGACCCCAGGGGCCGAACCCGACCAGGACCTATCCCCATTGTCTGGAGGGAACCGACCGAGTCCTGAAGGGAACCTGCTTCCGAGCTAAGCTCAGGTTCCAGCATTCCTTCTCCACTGCTGCGGAGAGAGGAGATAATACCCAACAGCACCGTTTCAAGTCTGCTAGGAACCAGTCCAGCGGCAGTAGTCGGCCGGACCCCCACCTTGCTACAAACAACAGCTACAGAGTATCTCCCACGTGCTTTCCACCCACTAGCACTCAGTTCAAAGCATCCGCGTGTAGCAGTCATCGCTGACGCACAGAAAGATTGCAATATTGTTGTACGTAGCCAGAAGCCGCCCGCGTTCCGCCGAGTCGCCAACTAGTGGCCAAGCGGCGGAACTGCACTCTTCATTATATAAACATACAAATAGTCTGTAGATAGTTTAATTAAGTTCTGATCATAGCACTAAGCCATTTATGGCATGTATTTCACGAACGTGCACTAGAACATGTATATAAGTTGTTGATTCACCGGTTATTAATAATTTGATAATTAATAAAATAATATTTTCATAATTCATATTTCATATTCATTAAATTTAATAAACTCTTCACAACACTTGGGAATGCCACCAGAGCAGGCAGTGAGCCATGCTGAGGAGGCTCCCCCATACAACGATCTCCCTGACCATGAGAAGGGCTATGCTCTAGTTACAGATGGCTCCTACCAGCTTGTAGGCAGCAAGGGGAGATGGAAGGCAGCTGTCTGGAGCCCAACAAGGCAAGTGGCGGAAGCAAGGGATGGAGAAGGCGAATCCAGTCAGTACGCAGAGGTAAAAGCTGTCCAGCTGGCCCTGGATGTGGCATGAACCAGAGAACTGGCCAGTGCTGTACCTCTACACTGACTCCTGGATGGTAGCCAATGCCTTGTGGGGGTGGCTGAAGGAATGGAGGAGGAAAGGGTGGCAGAGAAAAGGGAAGCCTGTTTGGGCCTCTGAGCTGTGGCAAGACATCGCTGCCCGCCTGGACAGGCTGCCAACAAGGGTACGGCACATGGCTGCACACATCCCCAAGAGCAGAGCCACAGAGGAGCACAAGCACAGCCACCAAGCAGATCTGGCTGCTAAAAGCTCCCAAATAGACTTGGCCTGGGAACACAAGGGTGAGCTGTTCTTAGCTCGCTGGGCCCATGACACTTCTGGCCACCAAGGGATAGATGCCACATACCGCTGGGCTGGGAACAGATCCGTGGACATCTCTCTGGAGGCCATCTCACAGGTCATCCATGAGTGTGACATCTGTGCTGCCATCAAGCAGGCCAAGCGCATGAAGCCTCTGTGGTATGGGGGGAGATGGTGGAAATAGAAGTACAGAGAGGCCTGGCAGATCGACTCCATCACCCTGCCTCAGTCTCACAGCAGCAAACAGCACCTACTGACCATGGTGGAGGCAAGTACAGGCTGGCTGGAGACCTATCCAGCACCTCATGCCACTGCTCACAACACCATCCTGGGCCTGGAGAGACATGTCCTGTGGGAGGATTGAATGGGACAATGGAAGCCACTTCAGGAACCATCCCCTAAGGGACTGCGCAAAGGACCATGGCATTGAGTGGATTTACCACATCCCATACCATGCACCAGCTGCCGGGAAGGTCGAGCGCTACACTGGCTTGCTAAAGACCACCCTAAAAGCCATGGGGGGTGGAACCTTTAGGAACTGGGAAAGACACCTAGCTCAAGCCACTTGGTTAGTGACCAGCAGAGGAGCTGTGAACCCAGCTGGTCCTGCCCAGTCCCACCTGCTGCCAACAGAGGATGGAGATGGATTTCCTGTGGTTGCTGAGAAATACCTGCTGGGGAAGTCAGTGTGGGTTTCCCCTGCTGCTGGTGGGGCCAAACCAACCCCAGGGGTGGTCTCTCGTGAGGGGCCTGGTCACACCTCCTGGGTCATGTTAGAACTGGGGACATTCAGTGTATCCCACAGTAGAACTTTGTGAGGTAACAGAAGGGCTTCCTCTGGGCCTCTCTTCCCCGCTCTATGTAAAATCATTCCAGCCCCAAGGAGATTTCCCTTTCACAATCTTTCTAATCCTCCCCCAAACTGATTTTCCTCTGCAGGAGTCTCCCATGATGAACGTGAGAGAGTGACCCTTGGCACCAAACTGAACCTGTTGAAGTCTCTGTTCCCTTTGCTGAATTCCATCCAATTCATTCCAGTGTCTCAGATTCTCCTCCTGCCTCAGCAGAACTAATTGCTGCTTTCCTCTTCTGAGGGAGGTGCCTTTGGGATTGGATTGGATTTGCCCAAGCCATTGCCACTCATGGCCAGGAATGGCAACAATCTCCTTTGTATGGGGGTGCAGGGGCCTAGGGGAGATGCAGACACCCCCATGGTGGAGGGAGGTAGCTGCAGCCCTGTGGAGAAGGGGTTGGGGATATTGGAATCAAAGACTCCTGGAATGGTTTGGATTGGCAGAGATGGAAGAGAGCATCAAGTGCAACAGCCTGACCATGGCCAGGGACATCTCCCACTAGGTTGGGTTGCAGAAATGCCTGAAGTTGGAGACTTCCAGGGATGGACATCCCCTTCTCTGGGCAGCCTGTTCTAGTGTCCTGCCACCCTCACTCCAAACCATTTCTTCCTTCTATCCAATCTCAGTCTCCTCTTTCAGTTCAAAACAACTGCCCCTTGTCCACCCACTACAGCACGTGGTCAAGAGTCTCTTTGTTGTCCTATGAGCACCACATCTCCATCAGCAAAGAGCTTGGAGAGCACCCAGAGATCTCCCAAGATGTGCTTGGGAAGCCTCAGGCACATGGCCAGGAGACAGAGGCTGAAGGCCATGGGCTCAGTGTTGTGAAGAGTGAGGACCAGGAGCAGAGTAGCCTGAGAGTGCTTGGGGAGTGGTTTGAGACATGGAGAAGCTTTTCTGCACAGTGACAACCTGCAAGAGAAAGAAACAAAGCCACAAAGTGCAGCTGGGGAGGTCCAGACTGGACATGAGGAAAAAGAAATGTCACTGCAAGACATCCCCCAGCAGCAGCCTGGAGCACTCCAAGGCTTGGAGTTTCAAGGGACATCCAGGGAGGATGGACAGAGAGCAGCAAAGGAAGGTGGCAGCAAGGTGGGGCAGCTGGCTGGGTGACTACAGCCTGCAGGGAAAGAGGCTCAGCTGATGCAGCAGCAGAGGACAGCCTGAGGGGCAGATGACAGAGGGCTGTGGGAGAGCTGAAAGGCTCCTGGCAGGGCCAAGCTCTTCATGCCTTTAGTTCTGGCTGTGGTCTGTGTCACTGCTGCCTCTGAGGAGACAACTCCTCCTTCCAGCCCTGGGGCCTCATTGCCTGCTTGTCCATCCTCAGGAGCCTGGGAGGGGTTGTGCCATAGGCCTGCCCTTGACATTAGTCCTCTGCACTCTCACTGCTCCAGGAAGCAGCCTGAGGGGTGAGTGAGGGACAGGATCTGCCTGTCCAGGAGCCAGGGCTCAGGGCTTGACCCTTGGCATTAATGAAGCACCTCCAGGTTTGCTCAGCATCAGAGACATCTTCCTCTGCTTGTCCTGACCTCTCAGCACTGCCTCCAGTTCTCTGCTCCAACCACAGCCTGCAGACACTTTCCCAGCAGTGTCCTCACTGGGACCCATCAACAGAGAAGAAACTTCAGAGTTTGAACCTGACTTCAACTTCTGGAGAGGTTTCATCATCTCCCTCTCAGTCTCTGATGTTTACCTGGCACCAAAGCCCCCAGAGGGTCATTAAAATGCCCTTGGGTTGGTCCTCTGCTGCTCAGCTAAGCTGAGCTCCATGGCTGGAGGGAGCTGCTGGCAAGTAGGCAGCAATGAAAAGTGTCAGCTGTGCCCAGGAGCAGCTCCTCTGCTCTGCACAGCAGGGCTGAGGGCACTGCCAGTGGATCTTAGCAAGATGAAGAAGGTAAAGAGAGCTTGGAGGTGTGCAGGAGGGTGACTGAGAGCTGACAGGAGAAGAAGTCACTGCAGTCCCTGACAGGGTGAGTCTGTGGGGGCAGGGCAGTGCAGCTGCAGCTCCTGGAGGCATCTCCTAAGCTGGCACAGCCACAGCTGCTGGGGGCTGGAAGGAAATCTTCCTGTGCAGAGGCTCTTTTCAGGCTGTTCTGAAGAGCTGTGGAGCCCTGGGGTGCAGGCAGGGGTGGTGAGGGCTGTCCTTCAGAGCAGGGTCCCTGCAGCCCAGGGGCTGTGTGCTGGGGCAGGGACTGTGCTGCCTGCCAGGCTCAGCTCTCAGCCTGCCCAGGGAGCTGCACACAGTGCTGTGGGGAGAAGCTGAGAGTGGCAGGAGACAGCCCTGGCAGGGCAGGGCAGGGCAGGGCAGGGCAGGGCAGGGCAGGGCAGGGTAGGGCAGTACAGGGTCCTTCTTCTGTGAGGAGGGAGTTGTGTTGGCCAGAGCTGCTCACAGTTCTAGCTCCCCCTGGGCATTTCTGAGGTGGCTTCCAGAAGAGCATCAAGGCAGCATTTGGCTGGAAGGGAAGGAGTCTTGGCTTTGAATGTTGATCCCCTTGGTGTGCTGAGTGAGCTGTGTGAGACTAGAGTTTGTTTCTCCACTCTGCAGAAGACTCTCATTAGCCTTGATCTGCTCCTGAGCCCCTGCACACCTTGAGTTGCTTCTGGGCAGTGTCCTGCTGCTGGGAGGGTCTGCAGGGCAGAGCTCAACACACAGAAAGTGGGATGGGTGGCAGGGACAGGGAGGAAAGTTGTGCACAGAGAAGCAGCTCCTGCCAAGGACAGCTTCAGACTGCGGGGACTTGGGCAGTGGGGGGAGAGGGATCTGCTGTCAGAGATGCCCTGGCAAGGGGGATCAGGCTCCTCTGTGCCATTCTCTGCACTGCAGACACATTTCCCAATGCAACCTTTTGCTCTCCTCTTCTACCCAGCAGAGGCAGTGCCCTCAAAGCTCTGGGCTCCAGGTCAGGAGTCACAACCTTGGTGGCTGGCATTAATCTGAAGGCTCCTGGAGTGTGCACACAAAAGGAGGACAAAAGCTCTTCAGTTCCACCCTGTGAGCTGCTGAGAGCAGAGCTGGGGAAGGAGAAGGCTTCACCCCCAGCCTCTCTGCCTTTCTCTCTTCCCTTCACTGCCTCTGCAGCACTTCAGAGCTGTTCCCTGTTTCTCCACCTCTCCATGGGACTCTCCTTCCCTGGGACTGGGCTGTTGGTCACTTTCTGTTCTGAAACCAGAGGAATCTTCATGGCAATGCTGGGTCCCTGCTGCATTTGAAGCTGTGGTGAACATCCCACAGGTTGGTAGAGATGGGACTGATCTGATCCATTCCTCATGCAGCTCAGGGACAGGGGTTACAATGAGGCTGAGAGAAGTGTGCCCTAACTTGTCACTGCCTTTCCCTCCTTGCACAGGTCTCCATGGCCACAGGCAGCAGATGGCCAACAGCAGCTCCATCACCCACTTCCTCCTCCTGCCATTCCCAGGCACAAGGCAGCTGCAGCTCCTGCACTTCTGCCTCTTCCTGGCCATCTACCTGGCTGCCCTGCTGGGCAATGGCCTCATCATCACCACCATAGCCTGGGACCACCACCTCCACACCCCCATGTACTTCTTCCTCCTCAACCTTGCCCTCCTTGACCTGGGTGCCATCTCCACCACTGTGCCAAAATCCATGGCCAATTCCCTGAGGGACACCAGGGACATCTCCTATGCAGGATGTGTTCTCCAATTTTGCTTTTTCATATTCCTAATTGCTACAGAGTATTTTCTCCTCACCACCATGTCCTACGATCGCTACGTTGCCATCTGCAGACCCCTGCACTATGAGACCCTCCTGGGCAGCAGAGTTTGTCTCCACCTGGCAGCAGCTGCCTGGAGCTGTGGCTTACTCACTGCTCTGTTGCACACAGCCAATACATTTTCCCTGCCCCTCTGCCAGGGCAATGCTGTGGAGCAGTTCTTCTGTGAAGTGCCCCAGATCCTCAAGCTCTCCTGCTCCACATCCTACCTCAGGAACTCTGGGTAATTTTCATTGGTGTGTCCTTAGCATTTGTCTGTTTTGTGTTGATTGTGGTGTCCTATGTGGAGATCTTCAGGGCAGTGCTGAGGATCCCCTCTCAGCAGGGACGCCACAAAGCCTTTGCCACCTGCCTCCCTCACCTGGCTGTGGTCTCCCTGTTTCTCAGCACTGGCTCCTTTGTTTACCTGAAGCCCTCCTCCATCTCCTCCCCATCCCTGGATCTGGTGGTGTCAGTTCTGTACTCGTGGTGCCTCCAGCACTGAACCCTCTCATCTACAGCCTGAGGAACCAGGACCTGAAGGCTGCCCTGAGCCAACTGATCCCTGGATGCTTTCAGAAGCAATAAACTCTTTGTCTTCTCCTGCAGAGCAGTTCTGATGTCACTCAGTGCAGGCCCAGTTGTGGTTGTTGCTGCTGCTGTTCCCCTTTTGAGAATGTTGCTCCCACATAAATGTCTTTCTTCAGACCATTTCTGCTTCAGTGTTGTCCTGTATGGTATGACCCAGAGGCTGCAGACATGAGGAGCTGTGCTCCCTGGGTGTTCAACAATAAAGTACCCTGTTTCTCTGCATTCCTTCCTCCTGAGTTGCTTGTCTCAGTTGCTTCCTCCAAGGCTTCTGTGGAGCTGCAGGGCAGTGCCTGTGTGCAGAGGTGGAGGGGCAGAGTCCCAGCACAGCAGCACTGCCAGGCAGCCCCACAGCTTGGGCTGTCCTCTGCTGTTCTTTCTTCCCTTCCACCCTCTCCTGCTGAGCCTCTGTGCTGGGGCAAGGCCTGAGTGCTCTGGCAGCTTGGGCACTGTGCTGTTGTGTGCCAGTGCTGGGACTGCAGGCAGGGACAGGCCAGGGCTGTTTGTGGGACAGAGCTGTGCTGCAGAGCAGCACTGCCATCAGAACAGGAGGTCTCCTCATGCCGTTATAACCCAACCCCTCCCATTGCAGACTGCACCTACTCACAGTCCATACTCGGTACTCTGACCCCCTTCCAATGTTCCTTCATCACCTCCCAGTACAGATGTGGCTATGTCCCAGTACAACCTGGATCCTACTGTCCTCTAGCACTGCATCCTGGCTCCCATCCCATTACAGAATGGATCCCCTGGTTCCCTTCCCAGTACTGAATGCATCCATCCCAGTACAAACTCCACACCCTCATGTGCATACCCTAGGCCTTGGCTCAATAAAATCTGGATCCCCTCATGCTTCCCAGTACAGCCTGTGGCCTGTCCCAGTCCAAGCTGCATTCCCTGACCACAGTCTAGGACATTCTAGGCCCTGCACAGCATAATTTGGGATCCTTTTGACCCTCCCAGTACAGACCTGGTCACACCTCAGTACAAACTGCATCTCCTGAACCCCTCCCAGCTCAGATGTGCTCTTATCCCAGGACAAACTGCATCCCTTTGCCATCTCCCATGCAGTTTCCTGTGCCGCTACAAAGTGCATCCCTTGGACCCCTTCCCAGCACCAGCTGCACCCAGCACAGCACAAAGTGGATATCCTGATCCCAGGGCAGCTGTGGCCTGATCCTGGTACAAATGGGATCCCATTGCCATCTCCCAGCACAGTCTGAGTCTCATCTCAGTACAAAGTGCATCTTCTGAGCCCCCGATCCCATCCCAGTTCAGACAGGGTCCCCCTCCAGCTACAAACTGAACCTCTCTGAGCTCTCCCAGTACAGACAGGGCCTTGGTACAAAACTAGCTGAACCACCTGGTCCCCTCCCAGAGCAGACATGGCCTCATCCCAGCACAATCTGGATCATCTTTTTCCTTCCCAGTACACTCTGTGTCCCATTCCAATAAAAAAGTGGATTTCCTGGAGCCTTCCCAGTACCTACTGCATCCCTCCACATGTTAACTGTGCACTCTGGTTCCAACCCAGTACAGACTGGGCTCCCTCCCAGTACAAACTGCATCTCCTGGCTCCCTCCCTTTACAGACTGCGCCCTGTCCAAGTACAAACTGGTGTCCTGATCCCATCCCAGTATAGCCCAAGACCTGTCAGAAATGGAAATGGACCCAATGGCATCACCCAGTACAGACTGGGGACCATCCCAGTGCAAACTGCATCTCCTGATCTCCTCCCAGTACAGACAGGGTCTCATCCCACAACAAAGTTGAAGCCCTGGCCCCCTCCAAGTTCCAGCTGCTTCCCTCCCAGTACAAACCAGAGATCAGGACTCCTTCCCAGTACAGACTCTCCCTTATCCCAGGAAAAGCTGCACTACCTGAACCCCTCCCAGAACCAGACTGGGACCCCTCCCAGTACAAACTACATCCCTTTACACCTTCCCAGGCAGACTGGGCCCCATCCCAGTACAACCTGAGTGCCCTGGCCACATCCCAATACAACGTGGGACTCATCCCAGTACATACTGGGTTCCTTTAAACCCTCCCACCACAGACTGGCCCTGTCACAGTCACAACTCCATACCCCAAGCACACCAGACTCCAGTCTGGGCCATCTCCCATTTCTAACTGGGTCCTATTAACATCTCCAAGTACAGCCCAGGCCTTGTCCCAGGAAAAACTGATTCCACTCATCCCATCCTGTGCTGTTTACCACTCTTATCTCTGCTGTAGACAGAGGGATGGAGACACCATCAGCAAGTGTGCAGATGGCACCAAGCTGAGTGGTGCTCTTCAGATGCCAGAGGGACAGGATGGCATCCAGAGGGCCCTGGACAAGCTGGAGAGGTAGTGCCCAGGTGACCCTCATGAGGTTCAACAATAGCAAGAACAGGGTCCTGCAGCTGGGCTGGAACAATCCTCACTATCAATACAGGTTGGGTAGGAGGGGATGGAAAGCAGCCCTGAGGAAAAGGACTTGGGGGTGGTGGTGGGGGAGAAGCTGGCCAGGAGCAGGCAGTGTGAACTTGCATCACTGAAGGCCAAGGGCAGCTTGGGCTGCATCCAAAACAACATTGCCAGAGATGGAGAGAGAGGATCCTGCCACTACTCTGCTCTGGTGAGACCTATCCTGGAGTCCTGCATCCAGCTCTGAAGTCTCAACACAGGAAGGATATGGAGGTGATGGAGCACATCCACAGGAGTGCCACAGAATGATCAGAGGGTTGGAGCAGCTCTGCTATGAGGACAGGATGAGGGAGCTGGGGGTGTTCAGCCTGCAGAAGGCTCTGGGGAGACCTTATAACAACTTTCCTGTGTCTGAAGTATACTGGATGGGGACAGACTGTTTGGAAAGGCCTGCAGTGACAGGACAAGCTAGAGCAGAGCAGATTTAGATCAGTGTGCACCTGCTTGAAGGCTGCTGCTGCTGAAGCTTTTGGTGCTGGTGGGAAGGGAAGAGAAGACCTCCATAATGTGCAACTTGTAAGGCTCTGACTGGAGGTGAGAAGAAAGAAAAGTCACCCAAAGGGATCCTTGTGGTCCAAGAGGTCCTGGCTGTGGATTTCTAGAAGTGGCCATGGAGAGTAGAAGAGAGAAGAGAGGGAACAGAAATGTCATGGAGAGAGCTGGTAGGAAAGCAAGATGGGTGTCAGGAACTGGAACAGAAAGAGCTGCAGTAGGGAAGGCCAAGGGCTCTGGCAAGGCTGAGAAATCCAAACTCTCTGTCCATTTTTCGCTGGCACTTGCCTCTGCCCCCAAGGCCAGGGAGAGGAAACTTCAGCTTGAGCCTCTCTGCATCTGACTGCCCAGGCTCTGTGGTCAGGGCTTGGCCTTTCTGCTGCAGAAACCAAAGCCAGTGTGGGGGACAGTGTAGGACAACCTGTGGTGGGGATGGCAATGGGCACTGGCAAGGCTGGAAGTCATCAGGAGAACCCAAGGCTTTGCCTTCTTGGCTGTGGCAATCATCCACCACCAAGGGCTGTGAGGAGACTTCCTAAGGCACCAGGGGGTCCTCAGTGCTTCCTTAAACACCCCCAGGAAGGCTGGGGACTCTCATCCCCTTGTCCTTCTCTCAGCATCACAAACCCCACAGCCCACGGCACCTGAGGAGCCCTGACCCATAGATGAGGGACAGGATCTGCCTGCCCAGGCACTGTGCTCAGGGCTTGGCCTTTCTGCTCCATAAACCCAACCCAGAGTTTGCTCTCCTGCACTTTGCCTTTGTCTGCTGCAATCATGGCCTCCACTGAGCTGCTCTGAGGAGCCCTTGGGAGGCTTTGTTGGTAATGCCCCTCAGTGGGGCCAATCAGTGCTTCAAGGCACTTTGTGTTTTCCTTCTGACTTCTGAAGAAGTTTCTTCAGTCTTCTCTAAGTACCTGAGGTTCCTGCAATGAGTCCCAAGTGCCCTAAGGAGATGTTTGTGTCCCTGCAATCTTCTTCAGGATTTCAAAGTGCACCTCACAAAGCTCAAGTTTGTATCTCAAAGAAAATATTTTACTCCATTTCAGTTTAGCTCAGAGATGATAATTCCCCAAGTGACACTGACCCAGGCTGTCTCAGCAGGACATCTGCACTTGCAGGAACATCTGTCCTTCAGGCCTGACATTGAATAGACAAATTTGCTCCTCACCCTCCCCAACCTCCCCATTGCTGTCACTGCCCACCTGGGGCTTACAAGGTGATTCAGCAGAATGTGTTCTAATCCAAAAGCCTCTGAAGGACAGAGTGGATAAGGACAAGGCTGACCCTGACTGGCTGCAAGGGATCCTGAAGTCAAATCTCTTTCTATGGCTGTGCCTGGAGAGAAGCAGCAAGCACACAGACACAGGGACAGAGCTGGCTGGGTTCAGTGCAAGATAGAAACCTTGACCCTGGTGACAGCAAAAGTGTCTGTCCAAAGACACAGAGAGGTGCAGAGGTCGTTGGCAGAGGGTGCCCTGGACTTCAGTGTCCTTCTCCTGGAGCTCAGGGCAAACACAAAGCTTTGGCACTCTTAGGGCACAAGAAGTGAGCCTGGAGAATTCTGACTTAGTGCTGGCCCTTGAGGCAGGTTGTGACTGAGAGATGTCTGAGTAGAGCAGATGCTGGACACAGTTGCTGGGATCCAGGAGAGCTCCAAGGCTCTGGCTTGAGGGTCACTGTTTTGAGAGGTGGAGATCATTGACTTCCATCAGGTGCTTCTCTGATCTGGAGAACCCTGGATGCTGAATCATCCTGGGATCTTTTGCCACTTGCACAGACCCTGAAGCTTTTGACCTTCAAAGTTTTCTGTCACCTCCCTGTTGGCTGTGATCCAAGCACAGATGCACTGAGCTGGCAGCTCCCAAGCCATAGGGAGAGCAGTGCAAGGCTGTGACAGCCATGGTGCAGCACACCAAGGACACCTCTCAGGGCTCTATTTCTCTCTGTCCTGATCCATACCTGCCTTACCCTGGGCTCGTTCATGGCCGAGGCAAGGGGGGAGGGGGAATCCCATCAGGTCTTGAGGAGGTTTCCAGTGACAGGGGGACTGAGCCAGCACAGCCTGGTCCATGACCTGAGTCCATTTCACTCAGCCAGAGAGTGGCTGTGTGGTTGCCTCCTGTCTCTGTGCCTCTCAACAGAGAATGTCATCATCCAATCAGAATGGGAAGGAAATTTGGTGGTTCCTTAGCCTCCAGAGTCTTCTTCAATGCCATTCAGTGACACAAAGCACACAGGAAACACTGATGATGGGAAATGTCTGCAGCAGTGAGACTTGCTTGGCCATCCTCCTAACTCTAACTGCAAACCAATGTGGAACAGCAAGCAGAGTGCAGAGCAGGCAGGAAAATCACAGTGGCTGTGCCACCAGGGGCAGTGTCCCAGCTGCTGCTGGACACCATCCAAACAGGACTTCCCACCAGTAGTGTTCTTCATCCCTCTTGATCCCTTTTGAGGACTCAATGGATCTCTTCAGTACCATTGTAGATTGTGAGAAGTCTTTTGTCCTGCTTCTCCTGGTTGTTGTAGCAGGCTGTTGGAATCAGGGTGCTGGAGGAGGTGTTGGGTTGCTTTGAAATTCTTTCCAGTGGGTGTAGGTTGTAGCTAACCATACAACATGTGAGCAAAGACACATCCTGGTGAGCAGTTATTGGCACAGAGAATTTCCAATCACAGCCAATGACTGCAGAGACATCACACAGACAGAAGCTGAACTGATTGCTGGGGTGGTACATCCTCACTGGTCCTGAAGGTCATTGCCCCGAGGGCCAACCCTGTCCTGGGACCATCCCTGCCAGGCCAACCCCACAGGACTGCTCCCTGCTGTCTGGAGGGAGGCACCTGAGTCCTGCTAAGGGAGCCTGCCTACCGGCTAGCCTACGTTCCATCCCCTCTCAGCTGTCATGGCAGGGAGAAGGTTGTCTCCACCATTCCCATCCAGACCAGACCAGGAGCCAGCCCTGGTGAGAGCAGCCTGCTGGAACCTAACCTTGCTACCAACAAAGGACACAGTGAATCTTCCACCTGTTTGCCACTCACTGATGTTCAGTTCAAAGCACCTCTGCCTAGCAGCACATTACTAGTCCAAGCCTCTGATGTATTGTAATACCTCTGTATAGAGTTAAGCAGCTGCCAGGGTGGACAAGCAGTGGAATTGCAGTCTGAGTTATATGAATAGAAATTAATTCTGCAAATATTCTAATTGAGTGCAAATTATCAATACTGAACCATTTCTGGGATGTATTTCACAGTTGTGCACTAGACTATGGATATAAAATAGTGACTCATTGGTTATTGAGATATTTAATAATTAACACAAATTAATATTTATATAACTCATATTTCATATTCATAAATTAATAACTTCTTCATCACACCAAGAAATTTAATCTCTTGTCCTGGACCTTGACATTTGGAAGGTGGAATGACCAACCCACTCTTGGCAGGCTTATAGGAAAGGAATTGTCTCCTTTCTCTCCCTGCCCAGCCCCCTGCAGTGGGGGAGTCTTGCTGGGGTCTGCATTGAAAATACCACACCTCACAATACAGACTGGGGCCCCTCCCATCCTCACTACTCAGTTCCCTGCTCTAACAAAGTGGAGTTGAAAGCCTCCCTGTACCTCACCCCTTACAGGTCATCCTCTCCCAAACCCACTCCTGACCCTGACTCTGCCCCCATTGCTCATCTTGGCCCCAGCCTTTACCCTTTGTTAAGCATTCGTCCTTTGACCTTAACTCCAGCCTCAACCTAGCCCCAACACAACCCCTGCCCCTCAGAGCTGGCCCTCACCTGAGCCCTGCCCAGCACTCTCAGCAGGACAGCTGAAGGAAGGAGACTCATTAACTCCTCACTAACTGTTAGAAACTTTCCCACTCATTAGAGTAGCCTTCAGCCATCAATAAAGGAACCACTGAGCTTGGTAGAGTGAAGGGACATAAGGCAGCAGACCCCAGCCCCAGACATCAAAGAGAGAGGTAAGGCTGAGTCTGGAAAACAGGATGGGGTCTCACACACCTGGGCCACAGTAACAAGATGAGAACAATCCTGTGGGATTGGCAGAAGACCAACAGGAAAAATACAAGAGGATGACACAGTGACTACAATGTTGACACAAGGACAGCAGATGGCAGCAAAGAGCAAGGAATGGAAGGATTTTAGCTCTTCAAAGAAGTTTTTATCATTCTAATGCATCTGTATTACTAATACTATATGAGGCATATGGTTAACCTTGTTCAGCACTGTTATCAATTATTAATATTTCTTCAAATATATTAATACAAATATATTAATTCTTTATTGATATAAAAATCATTTAAATCAATGTATTAATCTCAAATCTCATCAATGTGTATAAATACCTGAGGGGTGGGTGTCAAGTGGAGGGGGCCAATCTAAGGTAAGAAGCAACAGGTTCAAGCTTGAACAGAGAAGATTTCACCTCAACATGAGGAGCAACTTCTCTGCAGTGCAGGTGACAGAGCACTAGAACAGGCTGCCCAGAGAGCTTGTGGAGTTTCCTTCTCTGGAGACTTTCAAACCCAGCTGGGTACACTCCTGTGGGGACTACCCTAAGTGATCCTGCTTTGGCAGGGGGGTCAGACCTGATGGTCTCTTGAGGTCCCTTCCAACCTCTAATGTGATACTGTGATACCACCCACACAGGTACAGCTGTTTGGTTGTGGTTAATGTATTTCACAACATGCACATTCAATACAACTTTAACAGTTGAATCAAGCTAGAATCTCTTAAAAATTGATTCAGCTTAAGAAAGAGCTAAAGCCTCAAGGGCAGTTCACCTGCAAGGGGAATCTATGGCTGCTACAGAGGTGGCTGGCACAGAGCTGTACAAAGAGACTTGATAGGAATCAGCCTGTGTGCTCAGGGCACTGCCACCTGGGACCTTTTTGGACACTGCAATTATGCTGCAAAGCACAGAGTGCAGCCTGCACAAGTGAAACAAAGCAAGAAATATGGTGTTCAGAAAAGGAGCAGTGCAGAGTGTGTGTGTGGAGGGGAGAAGCAGTCTCCCCCTGGAGAGGAATTGTTGGGGCTGAGGGAGCGGCTTGTGGCTCATGGGCTTGCAGGGCAGGTTGCCGGCCAGGCAACCAGTTGACAGTTCTCCACTGCTCAGGGTGGGATGAGCGGTTCTCATTTATCTCACCACAAATCCAGCAGCTTGCACCAGCACCTCAGGTGTCACAGGTGGAGCAAAGCAACTTTCTGGCTGCAGACTCAGGCAGCAGGCATGCAGAGGCTGCTCTCGAGTCCAGCAGCATTCACCAGCTGCAGCTACAGTATGTTCTGGTTTCATGTGGACAAAATAGGCTCTGGGGAACCCCAGGGCTTCTTGGTACAACAAGGGAGAGTTGTTTACCCTCCTGGCTTGGATTAATAAGGTGCTGAAGACAATAATGGCCAATGGCAGAAGAGAAAGAAAGAGAGGAACAAGAGAGTTCAGCCAAGAGAACAAAGTTTGCCCAACCATGGGAAGCTGCACAGGGAGTCCATAAGCGTGGCAGCTGGCCAGGCACAGCTGCAAAAAGTGCACTTTGTTTCCCTTGACCACAGGACCTGCCTAGACAAGCCTGGGCCTGTCCAGCTTTGCAGATTTACCAGCACCTTGCCTTCTGTCTGGTATTGTGCTGAGCACCCCAGCTCCACAGGGAGGGGGTTCAAGGGGGTTTGTGTTTGGGCATGTTCAGACTTGCGCCTCCAGGACAAGCACGTGTAAGCTTTGGAGTGATCCATTCCGTGTCCATGCAGGTTATTAAAGGATCCTGTTCAGTGGCCAGGAGTTGTTTTGATTTCCTCACTTGACCTTCAAGACTCTCCCAGGACCCCTCAAGGACAGCTCCCTGAACTGAGCACATGGCTCCAGCCCTGGCCCTGGGAAGAAATGCCCCCAAAAGTGATCTTTTGGGAAAGAAATGTCCAAGGAAAACCAACCAAAGACAATACTTTATTAGGGTTGGGGTTTCCATTCTAATTAGGCATTATCCTGGGGATGAGTTTTTCCTTTTACCTCTAGGAAACCCAAAGTGTTGAGGAACAAAGAGCCAAATCCCAACCCAGCTGCAGTCTTGCTGCCAGCTGTGCTGACTCAGCACTGCCATTACTCTCCTCAGCACTGGCTGGTGCAGAGAAGGGCAGGAAAAGGCCCCCCCAGGGGGTCACGTTTGGCCTGGCAGTGCCGAGGTCGGTGTATTGCTGTGTCCCCTGGGGCACGCTGGTCACCGGCATGGGGATGACTATGCCAGGTGAGGGAGAAGCTGAGGATGAAGCCCTTGCTGCAGCCTGTGCAGGTAAGGGCTGCCACTGGTGTGGGTGCAGCGGTGCTGGCTGAGGGTGGCCATCTGAGTGCAGCTCTTGCCTCAGGCAGCTCAGAGGTGCAGCTGCTTCTGGCTGTGGACGCAGCAGTGCCGGGTGAGGTTGGAGCTGAGGGTGAAGCTGTTGCCGTAGTAACCACTGACAGAGGCTGGGCACTGGGCTGGGGGCACTGGGGCTTTATCAGCTCCAAGCTGGGCGGGGAAGGAAGCTCTGCCCACCCTCAGGGCACTAATGTGGGTGCTTGGGTGGCACAGAGGGGCTGATATGGGTTTGCCCTCTTCCTCCTATTCATCTTCTTCCTCCTTCTTTTTATTCTTCTCCTATTCCATAGCATCCTCCTCTTCTTCCACATCATCCCCTTTGTCCTCCACATAATTATTGTCATCCCCCTCCTCCTACCCCCCTCCTCCTAATCCTCATAGACTTCATCCTTGCTGTCCTCATCCACATCTCCATCAACCACTTCTTCTATTCCTCAAGGCAGAGCTTTGGCTCCTCCAAATTATTCTTCAGGTGATTCTTCTCCCCCAAGTTCTTGTCCAGGTCCTTCTGGGAGGCCATGCTGCTGAGAGGAATGGTCACCCCTCTGCTCTTGAGCAAATCCTTGGGGACCAAGTGGCTGAGAATAAGGACACTGTATGTGACTTCTTGCAATGGAGGGATCAGAGCCCTAACTCCTCTGCTGAGTCCCCTGGTTGTAGTGCTGATGGGGCTGACACCCCCAGGACGTAGCCATCCCAACCATCCCCCTATGGCCATGCAACTGATACCTGACCACCTAGGGCTCAGGGGAGATGAACTCTTAAATTCCCATCACAGCCAATGACCCTCAAAGCTCCACAAGTGGTGAAGTGTGGTTTGGGAGGAGGGTCTGGAGAGGGTTGAGAGGTGCTCAGGGGTCAGCTGGAGCCTGGGATCTTGCTGCTGTGCCAAAGTTGAGTTCTTTACCTTCTGGCTTGTTCCAAGGAGCAGATCTGCAAACTTTGCTCCTCCCCAGCACAAAGGAGCAGGGCTGATGGAGAGAAGAGAAGGATATGAGCCCAACCAGAGAGAAGCAAAGGGTTCAGAGGAGAGGACTGACCTGCAAGGAATGGCTCAGCCCTGACCAGGGCTCTTCTATTTACTAGAGCCAGGATGAAGATTCCTATTAGAAGATTTATTTACTCTTCAAATTAATTCAATCTTGCAACAATGTGTGCTTTGATTTGCTGCAATTTACCAAAATCTGCAGTTGGCCAAAAAAATTGGTATATAAGATCTTGTAGTGATGGACAAGGGGAATGTTTTGAGCTGGAAGAGGGGAGATTTAGAATGAACATTAGGAAGAAATTCCTTACAGTGAGGGTGATGAGACACTGGAACAGGTTGCCCAGGAGGTTATGGATGTCTCCTCCATGGAGCTGTTAATGGCCAGATATGATGAGGCCTAGTGGAATGTGTCCCTGCCCACAGACCTAGATGGTCTTTAAGGTCTCCTCCAATCCAAAACATTATATGATACAACATATGTATGATACATATCCTATCTGATATCTAGTCTTTGGGATTATCTCATAGGTGTTGGAACATTGTGGACAAGCTGCAAGAATTGTTTCAAGTGTTTCAAACTGACCTCACTCAACTCTGATACTCAGAATAGAGGTTGGCCTTCCTTGTGGCCTCTTCTCATGTGCAGCCACTCAGCCAATCTTGCTCAATCTTCCCCTTCATTGTTCACCACAGGAATTCTTGCTGGGTGATCTGCCGATGGTTCCATTGTGCAGCAGCTCTTCCCTTCTGTGCATGGCCTTTGACCCCTCCTGCCTTTGAGGGTCTTGAGGGACCTGTTTCTCAGAGTCATTGCCAGTCTCCAGCTCTCCAGATTGATTCCCCCTGACACATCCATTCAGTGGCACCCTTGGAGGCTGCACAGGCATCAGTGTGAATAGCAGGGGCACCATTCTCTGCTGCCAGCATGAGTGCAGGGCAATCCTCCTACCTGTGCACCACATTCCTCTGCCACAGTCTTCCCAGTGCCAGCCTCCAGCACTGCAGCTTTCTGTTGCCATTTGCATCCCATACAGTGGGTGGAGTCAGCTGAGAACCACACTCCTCCTGCACTTGAGTCTGTGGTCAGCTCAGCTGCTGCCTTAGTTGCAGACAGTTCATAGGGCAGGCCTAACAGCACTGTGTCTGCAGTCCCAGGCTGTGGTAGGTTGGAAACTTTTGCTGGAGCCTTTTGCATTTTCCAGTGAGTGTCCAATGAGCAGCATTGCAGCCAAGAAAGACAAGGCAAAAAGAAGACATCAGGAGTCTGATCAAGATCCATTCCTGGCCAGCCCTGGAGCTTGCTTCTCATCAGGGGGTCCTTGTCTGCCTTCACCAGGCATGGGTGCAGGGCTCCTTGGCAGGGAAGTATATTCCTCTCTCCCCACCCAACTCTCCCCTGGTTTCTGGGGGTCTCCTTGGGGTCTGAATTGAAACTATCACACCTCCCATGACAGACAATGCTTTTAGCACCTCCCAGTCCAGGATGGATCCTAGGATGCCCTCCCAGTCCAGCCTGGGCCCCCCCCATCCTCTCTACTCACTCCCCTGCTCCAATGCAGTGCAGCTGAGTCAAGCCCTCACCTCACCACTTACAGTTCAGCCCCTCCCAAGCCCACTCCTGACCCTGACTCTGCCCCCACTGCTCATCCTGGCTCCAGCCTTTACCCTTGGCATTGACCCTTGGGCATTAACCCCAGGCCTCAACCCAACCTCTGCCCCTCAGAACTGGCCCTCAGCTGAGCCCTTCCCAGAACACTCAGCAGGACAGCTGAGGGAAGAAGACTTCTGAACTTTCTCACTAACTGTTAGAAACTCTCCTACTAGTTCAGAGCTTAGCTTTCTGACATCAATCAAGTAATCCTGGAGCTTGGGAGAGCAAATGGAGATAGAGCAGCAGGTGGCAGCTCTAGACAGAGAGAGCACTAAGGCTGAGTCTGGAAAGCAGGCTGGGTTCTCACACCCCTGGGCCTCACTCACAAGAGGAGGACAGTTCTGAGGGATTGGCAGAGGACCAACAGGAAAAACACAAGGAGGAAGACATGGGGACTGCAATGTTGCTAAAAAGAAAGTAGGTGGCAGCAAAGACCAAGACATGGAAGGATTTTCTCTATCAAATGAGATTTTATCCTTCTACTGCCTGTGTGTGACTGAGTCCTAGACGCCCTTAGTGACACCCCCCAGAGACCCCCCAGACCCCCCAGACCCCCCCGGACCCCCTTGGAGACCCCCCCAACCCCCTTAGAGACGCCCCCAGAGCCCCCCAGAGCCCCTTGGAGAGCCCCCCAAACCCCCCCCGGACCCCCTCAGAGACCACCCCAGACCTCCTAGACCCCCTTAGAGACCCCCCCAGACCCTCCCAGACCCCTCCAGACCCCCTTGGAGACCCCCCCAGACCCCTCCAGACCCCTTTAGAGACCCTCCCAGACCCCCCCAGATCCCCTTGGAGGACCCCCCAAACCCCCCCAGACCACCTTATAGACCCCTCCAGTTCGCCCTAGACCCCCCCCCGACCCCCTCAGAGACCACCCCAGAACCCCTAGACCCCCTTGAACCCCCCAGACCCCCCCACCCCCCCCAGACTCCTCCCACCCCCTTAGAGACCTCACCCTCGCCCCGACCCCCCAGACTCCCCCTTAGAGACCCCCCTAGAGACCTCCCCGAGACCCCCCCAGACTCCCTTAGAGACCCCCCCGACTCACCCAACCCCCTTGGACCCCCCCAGAGCCCCCTGGAGCCCTTAGAGATCCTCCCAGACCCCCAAGACCCCCTTAGGGACCCCCCCCCAGACCCCCCCAGACCCTTTGGAGACCCCCCAGAACAGCCTGGTCCCCCTTAGAGACCCCCCCTGTGACCGGTTTGGGCTGTGCCTTTAAGGAAGGGAAGTTGCTGAACACTCTGGCTGAATGTTGGCAACAAGCAAGAGATTCTAAATGAATTTCCTTGGTAGGTTGGCAGAATGTCTTCCAGACAGCTGGCCTGCAGAGCTGGCAGAAGGAGCCAGGGAGCAGCATAGTTCTCCTCTGTTCCAGGATGGGACAGTTAGAGATCTTCTGAGCTGCTTGGACCGCCACAAGGCCATGGGACCGGATGGGATCCATCCTAGGGTGCTGAGAGAGCTGGCAGATGAGCTGGCCAAGCCACTCTCCATCATTTTTCAGCAGTCCTGGCTCACTGGAGAGGTCCCAGAAGACTGGAAGCTGCCAACGTGGTGCCCATTCACAAGAAGGGCCGGTTGGATGAGCCAGGGAATGATAGGCCTGTCAGCCTGACCTCAGTGCCAGGCAAGAGGATGGAACAGGTCATCTTGAGTGCAGTCACACAGCACTTACAGGATGGCCAAGGGATCAGGCCCAGCCAGCATGGATTTAGGAAGGGCAGGTCCTGCCTGACCAACCTGATCTCCTTCTATGATCAGGTGACTGCCTGGTGGATGTGGGGAGGCCTGTGGATGTGGTCTACCTGGACCTCTGCAAGGCCTTTGGCACTGTCCTCCACAGCAAACTCCTGGCCAAGCTGGCAGCCCATGGCTTGGATGGGAGCACACTGCGTTGGGTTAGGAACTGGCTGGAGGGCCGAGCCCAGAGAGTGGTGGTGAATGGTGCCACAGCCAGCTGGTGGCCAGGCACTAGTGTGTGCCCCAGGGATCGGTGCTGGGCCCCATGCTCTTCAACATCTTTATTGATGATCTGGATGAGGGCATTGAGTCCATCAGCAGTAAATTTGCAGACGACACCAAGCTGGGGGCAGGAGTTGATCTGCTGGAGGGTAGAGAGGCTTTGCAGAGGGACCTCGACAGGCTGGACAGATGGGCAGAATCCAAGGGCAGGAGATTGAACACATCCAAGTGCTGGGTTCTGCACATTGGCCACAGCAACCCCAGGCAGTGCTACAGGCTGGGGTCAGAGTGGCTGGAGAGTGGCCAGGCAGAGAGGGACCTGGGGGTGCTGGTTGATGGTAGTCTGAACATGAGCCTGCAGTGTGCCCAGGCAGCCATGAAGGCCAATGGCATCCTGGCCTGCATCAGGAACAGTGTGGCCAGCAGGAGCAGGGAGGTCATTCTGCCCCTGTACACTGCACTGGTTAGGCCGCACCTTGAGTCCTGTGTCCAGTTCTGGGCCCCTCAGTTTAGGAAAGATGTTGTCTTGCTGGAACGTGTCCAGAGAAGGGCAACAAAGTTGGTGAGGGGTTTGGAAGACAAGGCCTATGAGGAGAGGCTGAGGGAGCTGGGGTTGCTTAGCCTGGAGAGGAGGAGACTGAGGGGTGACCTTATTGCTCTCTACAACTACCTGAAGGGAGGTTGTAGCCAGGCGGAGGTTGGTCTCTTCTCCCAGGCAGCCAGTACCAGAACAAGAGGACACAGTCTCAGGCTGCGCCAGGGCAGGTTTAGACTGGATCTTAGGAAGAAGTTCTATACCGAGAGAGTGATTGCCCATTGGAATCGGCTCCCCTTGGAGGTGGTGGAGTCACCTTCATTGGAGGTGTTCAAGAAGAGGCTTGATGGGGTGCTTGGTGCCAGGGTTTAGCTGTTTAGTTGTTTAGGTGGGTTGTATTGTACTGTATTGTATTTTATTGTATTGTTGGACTGGTTGATAGGTTGGACACGATGATCTTAAAGGTCTCTTCCAACCTGGTGTATTGTATTGTATTATTATTATTGTAACTCAGTCATTGGCTGTAATGGGAATGCAGGAGTATCAGTTGCATGGCCAGAGGGGGATGGTTGGGATGGCTATGTCCTGGGGTGTCAGCCCCATCAGCACTACAACCAGGGGACTCAGAACAGGAGTTAGTGCCCTGATCCCTCCATTGCAAGAAGTCACACACAGTGTCCTTACTTCTCAGTCGCTTGGTCCCCAAGGATTTGCCCAAGAGCACAGGGGTGACCATTCCTCTCTGCAGCATGGCCTCCCAGAAGGACCTGGACAAGATCTAGGAGGAGAAGAATCACCTGAAGAATAATTTGGAGGAGCCAAAGCTCTGCCTTGAGGAATAGCAGAAGTGGTTGATGAAGATGTGGATGAGGACAGCAAGGATGAAGTGTATGAGGATTAGGAGGAGGGGGATGACAATAATGATGTGGAGGACAAAGGGGATGATGTGGAAGAAGAGGATGATGATATGGAGTAGGAGAAGTATAAAGAGAAGGAGGAAGAAGAAGAACAGGAGGAAGAGGGCAAACCCATATCAGCCCCTCTGTGCCACCCAAGCAGCCACATTAGTGCCCTGAGGGTGGGCAGAGCTTCCTTCTCACCCAGCTTGGAGCTGGTAAAGCCCCACTGCCCCCAGCCCAGTGCCCAGCCCTCTGTCAGGGGTGACTACGGCAACAGCTTCACCCTCAGCTCCAACCTCATCCGTCACTGCTGCGTCCACAGCCAGAAACAGCTGCACCTCTGAGCTGCCTGAGGCAAGAGCTACACTCAGATGGCCACCCTCAGCCAGCACTGCTGCACCCACACAGGTGCCAGCCCTTTACCTGCACAGGCTGCAACAAGGGCTTCATCCGCAGCTCCTCCCTCACCTGGCATATTCACCCTTATGCCGGTGACCAGCGTGCCCCAGGGGACACAGCAATACACCGACCCCAGCACTGCCAGGCCATACGTGACCCCCCCTGGGGGAGACCTTCTCCAGCAGCTTGAACTGCAATCTCCTCTTTTACACCTTCTTTCCTCAGGAGCAAATGTGCCCCTGCCCTTCTCTGCACCAGCCAGTGCTGAGGAGAGGAATGACAGTGCTGAGTCAGCACAGCTGGCAGCAAGACTGCAGCTGGGTTGGGATTTGGCTCTTTGTTCCTCAACACTTTGGGTTTCCTAGAGGTAAAAGGAAAAACTCATCCCCAGGATAATGCCTAATTAGAATGGAAACCCCAACCCTAATAAAGTATTGTCTTTGGTTGGTTTTCCTTGGACATTTCTTTCCCAAAAGATCACTTTTGGGGGCATTTCTTCCCAGGGCCAGGGCTGGAGCCATGTGCTCAGTTCAGGGAGGTGTCCTTGAGGGGTCCTGGGAGAGTCTTGAAGGTCAAATGAGGAAATCAAAACAACTCATGGCCATTGAACAGGATCCTTTAATAACCTCCATGGACATGGAATGGATCACTCCAAAGCTTACACGTGCTTGTCCTGGAGGCACAAGTCTGAACATGCCCAAACACAAACCCCCTTCCACCCCCTCCCCATGGAGCTGGGGTGCTCAGCACAATACCAGACAGAAGGCAAGGTGCTGGTAAATCTGCAAAGTTGGTCAGGCCCAGGCTTGTCTAGGCAGGTCCTGTGGCTGAGGGAAACAAAGTGCACAGTTTGCAGCTGTGCCTGGCCAGCTGCCACGCTTATGGACTCCCTGTGCAGCTTCCCATGGCTTGGGCAAACTTTATTCTCTAGGCTGAACTCTCTTGTTCCTCTCTTTCTTTCTCTTCTGCCATTGGCCATTATTGCCTTCAGCACCTTATTAATCCAAGCCAGGAGGGTAAACAACTCTCCCTTGTTCTACCAAAAAGCCTATGTCCACATGAAACTGGAACATGCTGTAGCTGCAGCTGGTGAATGCTGCTGGACTCGAGAGCAGCCTCTGCATGGCTGCTGCCCGAGTCTGCAGCCAGAAAGTTGCTTTGCTCCACCTGTGACACCTGAGGTGCTGGTGCAAGCTGCTGGAGTTGTGGTGAGATAAATGAGAACTGCTCATCCCACCCTGAGCACTGGAGAACTGTCAACTGCTTGCCTGGCCAGCAAGCTGCCCTGCAAGCCCATGAGCCACAAGCCGCTCCCTCAGCCCCAACAATTCCTCTCCAGGGGGAGACTGCTTCTCCCCTCCACACTCACACTCTGCACAGCTCCTTTTCTGAACACCATATTTCTTGCTTTGTTTCACTTGTGCAGGCTGCACTCTGTGCTTTGGAGCATAATTGCAGTGTCCAAAAAGGTCCCAGGTGGCAGTGCCCTGAGCACACAGGCTGATTCCTATCAAGTCTCTTTGTACAGCTCTGTGCCAGCCGCCTCTGTAGCAGCCATAGATTCCCCTTGCAGGTGTAGTGCCCTTGAGGCATTAGCTCTTTCCTAAGCTGAATCAATGTTTAAAAGATTCTAGCTTGATTCAACTGTTAAAGTTGTATTGAATGTGCATGTTGTGAAATACATTAACCACAACCAAACAGCTGTACCTGTGTGGGTGGTATCACAGTATCACATTAGAGGTTGGAAGGGACCTCAAGAGACCATCAGGTCTGACCCCCCTGCCAAAGCAGGATCACTTAGGGTAGTCCCCACAGGAGTGTACCCAGGTGGGTTTGAAAGTCTCCAGAGAAGGAAACTCCACAAGCTCTCTGGGCAGCCTGTTCTAGTGCTCTGTCACCTGCACTGCAGAGAAGTTGCTCCTCATGTTGAGGTGAAATCTTCTCTGTTCAAGCTTGAACCTGTTGTTTCTTACCTTAGATTGGCCCCCTCCACTTGACACCCACCCCTCAGGTATTTATACACATTGATGAGATTTGATATTAATACATTGATTTGAATGATTTTATATTATTAAAGAATTAATATATTTGAATAAATATTAATAATTGATAACAGTGCTGAACAAGGTTAACCATATGCCTCATATAGTATTAGTAATACAGATGCATTAGAATGATAAAAACTTCTTTGAAGAGCTAAATCCTTCTTCCTTGCTCTTTGCTGCCATCTGCTGTCCTTGTGTCAACATTGTAGTCACTGTGTCATCCTCTTGTATTTTTCCTGTTGGACTTCTGCCAATCCCTAAGGACTGTTCTCATCTTGTTACTGAGGCCCAGGTGTGTGAGACCCCATCCTGTTTTCCAGACTCAGCCTTACCTCTCTCTTTGATGTCTGGGGCTGGGGTCTGCTGCCTTATGTCCCTTCACACTACCAAGCTCAATGGTTCCTTTATTGATGGCTGAAGCTACTCTAATGAGTGGGAAAGTTTCTAACAGTTAGTGAGGTTTAATGAGTCTCCTTCCTTCAGCTGTCCTGCTGAGAGTGCTGGGCAGGGCTCAGGTGAGGGCCAGCTCTGAGGGTCAGGGGTTGTGTTGGGGCTAGGTTGAGGCTGGGGTTAAGGTCAAAGGACCAATGCTTAAGAAAGGGTAAAGGCTGGGGCCAAGATGAGCAATGGGGGCAGAGTCAGGGTGAGGGGTGTGTTTGGGAGGGGATGAGCTGTAAGAGGTGAGGTGCAAGAGGAGTTCATCTCCACTGTGTTAGAGCAGGGGACTGAGTAGAGAGGATGGGAGGGGCCCAGTCTGTATTGTGAGGTGTGGTATTTTCAATGCAGACCCCAGTAAGACTCCCCCACTGCAGGGGGCTGGGCAGGGAGAGAGGGAGACACTTCCCTTCCTATGAGCCCACCAAGAGGGGGTTAGGCATTCCACTTTCTAAATGTCAAGGTCCAGGACAAGAGATAAATTTCTTGGTGTGATGAAGAAGTTATTAATGTAGGAATATGAAATATTAATTATATAAATATTTTTTTTATTAATTATAGAAATGGTCAATAACCAGTGAGTCACTATTTTGTATCCATATTCTAGTGCATGACTGTGAAATACATCCCAGAGTGGTTCAGTATTGATTATTTGGACTCAATTCGAATATTTACAGAATTAATTTCTATTAATATAACTCAGGCTGCAATTCTGCCACCTGTCCACCAGGTGGCGACTCGACGAGACGCTGGCAGCTGCTTAACTCTATACAGAGGTATTACTCTGTGTCAGAGGCTAGAAGTAGAAATGTGCTGCTAAACACAGGTGCTCTAAACTGAGCATCAGTGAGTTTGAAGCAGGTGGAAGATTCACTGTGTCCTTTGTTTGTAGCAAGGTTAGGTTCCAGCAGGCTGCTGTCACCAGGGCTGGCTCCTGGGTTGGTCTGGACAACGATGGTGGAGGCAGACTTCTGCCTCCTGCAGCAATGGAGAGGGGATGGAATGTAGGCTAGCCAGGAGGCAGGCTCTGCTTTTAGGACTGAGGCAGCTCCCTCTGGACAGCAGGGAGTGGTCCTGCAGGGTCGGCCTGGCAGGGCTGGTAGGGCTGGTTCCAGGACAGGGTCGACCCTCATGGCAGTGACCTTCAGGGCCAGTGAGGATGGCCCTGGGGAAGTGCAGCTGTGTGGAGCGGTGACTTCCCTTTGCTTGGCTCGAAGGAGCAGGCAGGACCCTATCAGAGCAGTCCTGGCTTTGCAGCACAGGGCATGAACGGTGCTCTGGATTCCCCTGGGGTTCACAGGGCACAGAGTGGCAGAAGCGGCAGCTCCTCTTCTCTCCCACAATGGCAGGGTCATGTGGGCAGTGCTGGTCCTGCTTTCTGAGCTGACACACAGAGGGTTGTGCAGCTCCTCAGTCTGCTGCTTCAGGCTGAGGCAGACATTTGCACTGCCAGACTCAGCTAAGTCCCTTCCTGGCAACTGGGCAGATCTTACCCTCGGGGCTCCAGTCCTCTTGAAGGCACGTTAGGCTCTTCCGACCGGTGAGGCTGGCAACACAACACTGCAGCTTCTCAGGCTCTCAGCATTGGTCTCTCCTCTGGAGATGCTCTCAGGGCTAAGGCTCAACAGGCCTGCCTGGCTGCTGACTTCTCCTCATCGTGGGAAGGCCACTAGTTTGCTTGCATATAGGAGAGAGGCTTAATAGCAATGAGCTCAATGGCAGAGGCTATGGCATGAGCTCAGTCTCCAGCAAGGAGAGAGAACCCAGTGAAAGAGGGCAACGTATTTACAAGCTGGGGCAATACTGATAGGTTCCTGGAGGCTGGATGTGGCCAATGGGCACTCTCGTAAACAACCGGCTGCAGCCTATGGGAGGCGTGAAGCTGGAATTATGCCATGCTTGGCATCAGCACCAGCATCCCATGCCATGGGGGTGTGCAGGGGTTTGTGCCACCTGGGCCTTTTTGGACCCCTCATGAAAGGAGGGGGAACTTGTCCATGTGCTGGGACAAGTTTCAGTATCTGGGCATAATGTGCCTTCCCCACAGCAGACCCAGTCTGTACTGGGAGAGCTCAGAGATTCATTTGTACCTGGAGGGGGCCCCAGTCTGACCTGGGAGGGCATCGGGGGATCAGTTTGCAGGGATGGGTCCTGGTCTGTGCTGGGATGGAATCAGGGTTCCAGGAGATGCATCTTGTACTGGGATGAGACTCAGACTGTGCTGGGAAATGGCAATGGGATCCCATTGGTATGAGGATCAGACCACAGCTGCCCTGGGATCAGGATATCCACTTTGTGCTGTGCTGGGTGCAGTTGGGACTGGGAAGGGGATCAACATTGTCAATGCTGCCTTCTCAATTCTGTTGGCAGCAGAATGCAGGCCACAATTTGCTGTTACCTGGAGGGGTGTGCAATACACCTGGAATCAACTGCCCCAGGGGTAGAAGCAGAGCTCCACCATTTGTCATGGACTAATCCAAACTGCACTGGGATGGCTGATGCCCCTGAACATCTCCAGTACATCCATGACATCATTGTGTGGGGCCACAAGGCAGAAGAAGTGTTGGAGAAGGGAGAAAAAAATTATTCAGATACTTCTGAAGGCTGAATTTCGACATAAGAAAAGCAAGGTCAAAGGACCTGCAGAGGAAATTCAGTTCTGGGCAAGAAAATGGCAGGCTGGCTGCTGTCATGTACCTATGGGCATGGTCAACAGGATAGCAACCATGTCTCCACCATCCAACAAGAAGGAGACATAGTCTGTCCTAGGCCTTGTGGGGCTCTGCAGAGTGCAGGTCCCAGGCTGGCAGTCAGCTTGTGAGCCCTCTCTATCGAGTGACCTGAAAGCAGAATCATTGTGAGTGGGGCAGTGAGCAACAAGGCTTTGAGCAGATCAAACAGGAGGGCTGTGCAGTGGCACTGGCCTATCTGAATGGCACCATTGGTGCAAAATATCCTCCACAGTGCAGCCAGGGAGCATGGAGCACTTGGAGTCTCTGGCAGAAGACATCAGGTGAAAGCCGAGGTCAGCCACTGGGTTTTGGAGTAGGAATAAGGGATGGAGATTGTACTGGTTTTGGGTTGAGCTGCAGTTAATTCTCCTCTGAGCATCCTGCTAGTGCTGCAGGGCTGTAGCTGGGTGTTGGTAACACAGCAGTGTTTTGGCTGCTGCTCAGCTGAGCACTCAGGCTGTGCTTTTCCAACATTTCCCTGCCCCAAGGGTATGCTGAGGGGGGCAAGATCTTGGGAGGGGACACAGCCAGGCCAGGTGACCTGAAGTGGCCAAAGGAGTGCTCCATGCCATGTGTGTTCAGCTCAGCTATAAGAGCAGAGTGGGAAGGAGATTGGTCCATGGAGTTTGTTCTGCAGAGGAACCACTCTGCACAGAGCCCTGCTGCCTGAGCTGACCCCCCTGTCTGCTGGGCAGTAGAGATTCACTTCTCTCTCTGCTTCACCCTGTGTGGTCTATTGCTTGTGCCTATCCTGAGTGTTAATTGCTTCTATCTTACACTCCTTTTGTCATCTTTCCCCTCTCCCGTCCGTCTAAAGCGCAGTGATAGAGTGGTTTTGGTGGGCATTAAGCCCCCAGCCAGGGTCAAACCACCACACAGGCCCAGTCCAAAAGGCACCACGGAGTCTGGGAGGAATCATTCCCAATGTCCTGGGATGAAGCAAACCCTGCACAGAGGGACCCGGGCAGCTTCAGCCTGCTGAATGGAGGCTCAGGGCACTGCCAGAGCAGTGTGCACATGGCTGAAAGGTGGTTTCAGAGAGGATGGAGCTATTCTGGGGAGTGGACCCTGCAGGGAGTTGTTTCTCTGAGTTCCTTCCTCCAAGGCTTCTGTGGAGCTGCAGGGCAGTGCCTGTGTGCAGAGGTGGAGGGGCAGAGTCCCAGCACAGTAGCAGTGCAGAAAGCCCCAGAGCCCCAGAGCCCCAGAGCTTGGGCTGTCCTCTCCTGCTGAGCCTCTGTGCTGGGGCAAGGCCTGAGTGCTCTGGCAGCTTGGGCACTGTCCTGCTGTGTGGCAGTGCTGGGACTGCAGGCAGGGACAGTCCAGGGCTGCTTGTGGGACAGAGGTGTGCTCCAGAGCAGCACTGCCATCAGAACAGGAGGTCTCCTCATCCCTTCATCCCCCAACCCCCTCCCATTACAGACTGCACCTACTCAAGTCCAAACTGGATACCCTGACCCCCTTCCAGTATAGACTAATTCCAAACATGGTTCCTCTAACCCCTCCCAGTGGAGATGTGGCCTCATCCCAGTACAAAGTGAATCATACTGTCCTCTAGCACTGCAGCTTGGGTCCTGACCCATTTCCAGTATGCTGTTATTGTCCCTGCATAGCACTGTCAGGCGGCGAGGGAAGACAGCAGCAATCAATGTGATGGATAAGCACGCTTCAACTGTATTGTTCGGATACACAGCTTATAAAGCATCTCAGCTAAATATGCACAAATGTCATTATTCTATTGGTCTCTGGCTGAAGGCCTACTTGCAGTTAGGTCTACATGCTATTTCAGAAAACTCCCTTCTAACTAGTTCTTTGTTTCTCATCCCATTATCTTACAACACAGCTGCAAGCACAGCCACAAGGCCACAGTGACCTTGCTGCCTCAGCATTTTAGCTGTGAGCAGTAAACAACAAGATGGAGTGTGGCCTACACATTCTGTTCAAATAGTTTTCCACAGAACCATGTCCCTTAGATTCAAGCCATTCCTCAACATTCCCCCCTTTTTCTTCTGCATCCTGAATCAGGAACAGTGTGGCCAGCAGGAGCAGGGAGGTCATTCTGCCCCTGTACACTGCACTGCTTAGGCCACACCTTCAGTGCTGTGTCCAGTTCTGGGCCCCTCAGTTTAGGAAGGATGCTGACTTGCTGGAACGGGTCCAGAGAAGGCAACGAAGTTGGTGAGGGGTTTGGAAGACAAGCCCTATGAGGAGAGGCTGAGGGAGCTGGGGTTGCTTAGCCTGGAGAAGAGGAGACTCAGGGGTGACCTTACTGCTCTCTACAACTACCTAAAGGGAGGTTGTAGCCAGGCAGAGGTTGGTCTCTTCTCCCAGGCAGCCAGTACCAGAACAAGAGGACACAGTCTCAGGCTTGCCAGGGCAGATTTAGGCTGGATGTTAGGAAGAAGTTTCTACCCAGAGAGAGTGATTGCCCATTGGAATGGGCTGCTCATGGAGGTGTGGAGTCACCTTCATTGGAGGTGTCAGGAGGAGACTTGGAGGGGCTTGGTGCCATGGGTTAGTTGTTCAGGTGGGTTGGATTGGTTGATGGGTTGAATGCGGTGATCTTGAAGGTCTCTTTCAACCTAGTGTATTGTATTAAGTTAAATTTAAAGGAACACTCGAGATGTTGCCTTCATTTACACTTCACATAATACATCCACATGCAATACGCAAAACAAGCAAAATCAATGAACAATACCAATCCAGCGTAAACCTTCCTTGAGCAGACCCAACAACCAAGGAGACAGATTTCCAAACCAAGATTGAAACCATTGATCAAAAGGATTCACATTTTTAACAATTGATTATGGTTTTCCAACCAAGCAATCCTTTGATAACTTGATTGACTGTGATCAGACAAATTAAAACAGCACATGCCTTCAAAATCCTCACAGCCATGACCATGAGCTAAAAGCAAAAAATCAACAGCAGCTCTATTCTGTAAATATGCATGCCTTAAACTATTGGGATCTAAAAGCATTGAGCTAAAGTTTCAGTAGTAACATTAGCCTGTTTAGCTGACCAACAAGCCAATTTCTCAGTTTGCCACTTCACTCTCATTACTACAATTATTACTACTATAATTAACAAACATGTTTACATCAAATCTGGGTATCCCTATGTAGTGGGTTGAGGTAGCCCCCCTCCCCACCACGGGCAAAAATAACAACTGAGACAAATGGATTGCAAAAGTGATGGAAAGTTTAAATGAAAAAGCAGTCAATGTTTACGGAGAACCAGAAGCAGTGACAAAAGAAAATCCCAAGACATACCCAGGAAGATCCCATCCCCACCTGGGGGTACATCCAAGACCCCCAGGGCTCCTTCTTCCCCCCCTCCCCACTGATAGGCTAGTCTCAGCTGGCCAGATCTGAGACTGCCCATCCCCCCATGGCCTTGGGCCTAGCCAGGCCCACGGCCGGGAGACAACATCTCCCCCAGTTACTGGGTGACGGCAAGGAAGAAAGAAGGTGCCAGACCTCACACTGGATCTTATAGGTGGTGGCAGAGAATTATGGTAGAAATCCTAGTTCCTGTGTCCACACACTGGGCTGGACCTCTGACACAGGAAGCACCTCATGTAGCAGAGGGCACCCAGCCCAAACTGCAACAGGCTGTTATTAATATTTAATAGTTGGCTGTTGGCGATGCAGAATGGAGTCAGTATGGATGACCAATGTGATCCTGTGTTATTTGTTTATTAAGGGAACCTCTACAGCTTATACAGACTCGGGGAGCATCGTTGGCACAGCTTCATTGGCTCCCCACCAGTGACCACACATCGCACTGTTATAGATTATTGGTCACACTACTAATACCACGCCAGGTTGTTGATGCAGGTGTGTGTCCTGTTATTCCCAGATAACTCTCTGTGTTTATAGCTACCAGTGCCCTGCTTTAGTTACATGCTGCAGGCACAGCACTGTCTTGCTACACTGCTAGCCACTTCTGCCCTTATGCTGAGCATGGCCTACCACCATGTCAGGCTCTAGGCCTACACTGCCAGATTGCTCACACTGCTCGTTGCTGGCATTGCCACAAATCCCCCTTTTTGTTTTTGTGAGCAATCTGCTCATGGGAGTTGTTCCCATCTCATACAAGATACTCTTTGCATACACAGAAGCAAGCGAGTTAAAGCTAAGCTGGATAGCAAAAGCAAAAGTCCTGTAGCGCAGCATGTCTGACAGACTGATGTAACCCATACAAGGCACAATGCTTAAGCTGAGCTAGTTAGAATGTTCTAACAGAGCTGGCATAATACATGGTCAAAGACAACAAACATTGTAAAGAAGAACTTAGATCTTAATAGTTCTGATCTTTACATTTCACTCTTCTTATGGACAGAGAAGACTTGATTATGGCTGAACACATTGCACACAGAGATTCAGACACAAATGCAATCCTCAGCACTGTCTTTTACAATCTGCTTTAGGGGTATGTTGCATCTTTATTTTCTCTAGGATGGTCAAAAATCATGAATTGTTTAATGGTAGCAAGATTTCTTTCATCTGTAAAGGTAGATCTGGCCAGGCTCTAGCTTCACAGACAGAAAACTTGCAGGCAAACAGCAAGAGCAAAGGAGCTTCATTGCTTTGCCCAATAGAAAATTACCCATAATAATGTGTTTTTGCTCACCCTAGTAAACTGATCCCTTAATGTTCACACAACAGTTAAGCAATAGAATAGAATACAATAGCAGTCATGACACTCAATTATAAGTTAGAGTCTTTCTTTTGACCTCTTGGATTATTGTGACAGTCGCTGAGGTCAGTGCTAGGCAGGTTTGCTGACTGTCATCTTCATGACAGTTGTGCCGTGTTTGTGCTGTCTTCTGGTGAGAGGGTTGCAACACTTTGCAAAGTTGATGTTTCTAGTGTTGACATGAGCTAACTATCTCTTGTTGGTACCATTAAAAAAATATTTTTGCTATGGGCTATTCTCTCTTTCCCCTTTTCTTTAGGTGTTTATTGTTTTTTTTGTTTCCAGCCTACAATGACAATGCATGTGGTGTTATAATGAATTGTGATTTTCCCTCTAAGTGTGTAAAATTACAGCAAACTGGTGAGATAACATTTAAGTCCATATGAACATTTTCTCTAATCACACAACAATCAAACCACCATAATATTCAGTCCTAATTCACAGGGTGCTGTGTCTACTTCTTCTGATTGATGCTTTTGATCTCAGATTATCATAACACTTACTGTGATCGATGTTTGACTCCATGGGAAATGCTGTTTCCTCAGAGTCTTGATTCTTCTGCTGTTGTTTATTGCGATGATTGCAGTTGACTTGGGTTAGTTATTTCTTGCTGGTATCACTAAAACCCCTTAGCTATAAATACACAGTCTTTTTCTTTTTTGTTTACTTTTACTTTTTCTTGATCTATTTTTTAACTATCTTTAAAATTTTATTATTTTCTTTTTTTAATTTTAATTTTTAAAAATTTTATATTCATTTTATTTTCATTAATTAAAATATTTTTGGTATTTTAAATTTCAATTATTTCCTTAATAATGGGTTTTAATTTAATTTAATTACTATTTAATAAATTTAATTTTTAGATTTTTTAATTTTTTGATCTATATTATTTTTTCAATTTTAAAATTTTTAAAATTTTTTTAGGTTTGTTTTATTTAATGCATTTTAATTTTAATTTTTTTATTTCATTTTTAAAAAACAATCAATTTTAATTTTTAGGTTTTTTGTTAATCTGATTATTGTTACCAGCTGTCCGCCTTGCTCATCACAGAGGACATATCCTTCCTTTGACTCCCTCTCTGGCTGGCAGGCCTGCAGAAGCTGCTTCTTGTTCTTTGCATGCCTAGAAAGGTTCAGCTCCAGCCATAGCTTGGCCTTCCTGACCCCATCCCTACACCACAGGGCAGTGTCCCTGGGCTCTTCCCAGCATCCCTCTCCCTGCTTCCACTGCCTGTGCAGTTCCTTCTTGCCCTTCACTTTGACCAGCAGGTCTTAACCAGCCCACCCAGGGGAGCACCACATCCTGGTCTCCAAGCTGGTGACACACGGGTTTGATGGATGGACCACTAGATGGATACAGAACTGGCTTGATGGCCGCACCCAAAGAGTGGCTGTCAGTGGGTCCATGTCCCAGCGGAGGCCAGGGACAAGCAGAGTCCCTCAGGGATCAGTCCTGGGACCAGGCTTGTTCAACATCTTTGTGGGTGCCATGGACAGTGGCACTGAGTGTACCCTCAGTAAGTTTGCTGATGACACCAAGCTGTGTGGTGCAACAAACTGCTGGCGGGAAGGGATGCCATCCAGAGGGACCTGGACAGGCTGGAGAGGTGGGCACAAGCCAACCTCATGAGCTTCAACAGGACCAAGGGCAGGGTCCTGCATCTGGGTCGAGGCAATCCCAGGCACAAATCCAGGCTGGGCCTGGCTGGAGAGCAGCCCAGAGGAGAGAGGCTTGGGGGTGCTGGTCGACGAGAAGCTCAACAGGAGCTCTCAATGTGCACTTGCAGCCCGGAAAGACAATCAGATCCTGGGCTGCATCAAGAGAAGTGTGGCCAGCAGGTCAAGGGAGGTGATTCTCCCCCTCTACTCAGCTCTGGTGAGACCCCACCTGGAGTACTGCCTCCAGTTCTGGAGCTCCTATTCCAAGAGGGATCTGGAGGTGCTGGAAGGTGTCCAGAGAAGGGCCACAAGGATGATCAGAAGGCTGGAGCACCTCTCCTGTGAGGACAGACTGAAGGAGTTGGGGCTGTTCAGTCTGGAGAAGAGAGGGCTCCAAGGTGACCTCATTGTAGCCTTCCGGTATCTGAAGGGGGCCTACAAGAAGGCTGGGGAGGGACTTTTCAGACTATCAGGGAGTGATAGGACTAGGGGGAATGGAATGAAGCTGGAGGTGGGGAGATTCAAGCTGGAGGTGAGGAGGAAGTTCTTCACCGTGAGAGTGGTAAAGCCCTGGAATGGGTTGTCGAGGGAGGTGGTTGAGGCCCCATCCCTTGAGGTGTTTAAGACCAGGCTGGATGAGGCTTTGGCCAGCTTGATCTAGTGTGGGGTGTCCCTGCCCATGGCAGGGGGGTTGGAACTAGCTGATCCTTGTGGTCCCTTCCAACCCTGACTGAAACTATGAAACTATAGGATAGGATAGGATAGGATAGGATAGGATAGGATAAGGATAGGATAGAATAGAATAGAATAGAATAGACCAGGTTGGAAAGACCTTTGAGATATCATCGAGTCCAACCTATCACCCAACACCATCTAATCGACTAAACCATGGCACCAAGTGCCACATCCAGTCTCTTCTAAACACCTCCAGTGATGGTGACTCTACCACCTCCTGGGCTGCACATTCCAAGGGCAAATCCTCTTTCTGTGAAGAACTTCTTCCTAACAGCCATCTTCATCCTCTCTTCTTGCCAGAGCTGCTAAGCTCCTGCCATAGCCTTTGCCATTAAGCTCATTGCTATTAAGTCTTCTCTCTCCTAGATGCAAGCGAATGAGTGGCCTCTGCAAGGCGAGGAGAAGCCAGCATCTGAGCAGGCCTGTTGAGCCTCAGCCCTGAGAGTATTTCCAGAGGAGAGACCAACGCTGAGAGCCTGAGAAGCTGCAGCATTGTATTGCCAGCCTCACCTGTTGGAAGAGCCTAACGTGTATTCAGGAGGACTGGACCCCCAAGGGTAAGATCTGCCCAGTTGCCAGGAAGGGACTTAGCTGAGTCCGGCAGTGCAAATGTCTGCCTCAGCCTGAAGCAGCAGACTGAGGAGCTGCACAACCCTGTGTGTGTCAGCTCAGAAAGCAGGAGCAGCACTGCCCACATGACCCTGCCATTGCGGGATGAGAAGAGGAGTCGCCGCTTCTGCTGCTCTGTGCCTTGTGAACCCCAGGGGAATCCAGAGCATCGTTCATGCCCTGTGCTCCAAAGCCAGGACTGCTCCAAGAGGCTCCTGCCTGCTCCTTCAAGCCAACAAAGGGGAAGTTGATGCTCTGTGCAGCTGTGCTTTTACCCCAGGGTCATCCTCACCAGCCCCAAAGATCATTGTCATGAGGGCCAACTCCGTTCCAGGACCAGCCCTACCGGCCCTGCTGGGCCCACACCGTAGGTCCACTCCCTGACATCCGGAGGGAGCTGCCTGAGTCCTGCAAAGGGAGCCTGCTTACCGGCTAGCCTATGTTCCATCCCCTCTCTGCTGTGGGTTCAGTGGTGTGGAGACTGAGTTCAGCAGAGGAGCAGCCTGAGAGTGCTTGAGGAGTGCTTTGAGACTACTTCATAGTGACCAACTGCAGAGCAAGAACAAAGCCATGAGGTGCGCTAGGAGGTCCAGACTGGATATGAAAAGAAAGAAAATGTCATTGCCAGGGCAGTGCTGTGGTGCAGACATGCCCCAGCTGGAGCTGGAGCACTCCAAGGCTTTGTTTTTTCAGAAACACCAGCAGGGATGGAGAGAGAGCAGGAAAGGAAGGTGGCAGCAAGGTGGGGCAGCTGGCTGGGTGACTACAGCCTGCAGGAAAGAGGCTCAGCTGATGCAGCAGCAGCGGGCAGCCTGAGGCAGATGACAGAGATATGAAGAAGAGCTGAAAGGCTCCTGGCAGAGCCAAGCTTTTCATGCCTTTGCTTCTGGCTGTGATCTGTGGCACTGCTGCCTCTGAGGAGACAACTCCTCCTTCCAGCCCTGGGCCCTCATTGCCTCCTGATTGCTTCCTTGTCCTTCCTCAGGAGGCTGAAAGGGATTGTGCCATAGTCCTGCCCTTGGCATTGCTTCTGTCTGTATCTTAATGTGCCAGGAAGAGCTCTGAGGGGTGAGGGGACAGGTCCTCCCTACCGTGTCTGGGGTCAGGGCTTGACCCTTTGCATTAATGAAACACCTTCAGGTTTGCTCAGCATCAGAGACATCTTCCTCTGCTTGTCCTGACCTGTCAGCACTGCCTCCAGTTCTCTGCTCCAACCACAGCCTGGAGACACTTTCCCAATAGTGTCCCTCACTGTTAACACTGAAGGAAACTTCTGGATGCAATATTCCAGGTGTGGCCTCACCACGGCAGAGTAGAGTAGAGGGGGAGGAGAACCTCCCTCTGTCTGCTGGACAAACTTCTCTGAATGCACCCCAGGATCCCATTGGCCTCCTTGGGCACCAGGGCACATTGCTGTGCCATGCAGAACTTGTTATACACCTGGACTCTCAGTCTCCTCTCCAGCAGATCACCTCCCAGCCTATAGAGCTGCAGTTTATTCTTCCTTCCCAGATGCAGAACTGAGCAGGATCATTGGACAAGATGATGGCAAGGATCTCTTCCACAAGTGTACCAGGACAGATACAGCAGGTCCTCTGAGGAAGGCTTCTCCACTCAAAGCCATGGTAGGAAATCTGCCAGATGGATCTGGTGAAGCTCAGAGCTCAGAGCTCAGGCTCTGGCCACAAGGAGGCTGAGGGTTGAGTGTGCAATCCTGTGCTCAGTTGGTTCTCAGGAACTCACCACTCAGTAGTAAGCCAAGGACTGGGAAGGGGGAGGTGAGGCCACTTCTGCCTCCTGAGAGGATTGGCCAACAGCAGGAACAGAGCTGGGAAAGGACTGTGAGGTCAGGTGTGTCTGCAGGAGCTGCTAGGGCACCCTGGGCTCCTGGCTGGCAGATGGGCAGAGTGATCTGTCAGATGGCCTCTGCAAGGCCTGGGCTGACTGCAGGAAGGGCTGATGGGTTGGTTGCTGTGTCTCTGCTGCCTGAGACCTGATGGACAGCAGCAGGCACAGGGCTTGGTGCTGTCTATGCAAGAAACTGCAAGGCCAGCAGCCTTGGGAGCTCCTGCTGAGGTAGGCAAGAGCAGGAGAGAGGAACACTGCCAGATGGTGCAGCCTGGCAGGTGCAGCCTGGCCAGGAGGAGCAAGAAACCTCTCTCAAAGGGCAGTGCTGTGGCCTGAGAAGCTCTCCAGAAGGAGTCTGGGATCAGCCCTTCTCTTTGTGTCCCCAGGAGCAGAGGGTGAGTGTGGGCAGGTGTCAGTGAAGGCATGGGAAGGCCAAGGTGGGGAAGTGAGAGGAGTGTCTGCAGCCTGCAGGGCAGGAGAAGCAGCTGTGAGACAGTGCAGGACAAAGCTGTGGGAGAGCTGGCCAAGGGCAATGGCAGTGGTGGGAGTGATGAAGAGAAGCCAAGGCTGTGCCCTCTTGGCTGTGGCAATTCTCTGCCCCCAAGGCCTGTGAGGAGATGTTGTCCTAAGGCACTGGGAGGGCCTCACTGCCTCTGTCCACAGCCCCAGGAAGGCTGGGGACTGTCAGGGCCTTGTCCTCCACTCAGCTTCACAAACCCTACAGGGATGCTAAAGGAAGGCTGGAGAGGGACTTTTCATGAGGGTGTCTGGTGCAGGACAGGAGGAAAGGTTTGAAAGGTGAGGAAAAGGAGTTTAGACTGGGTCTTAGGAAGAAGTTCTTCAGTATGAGGGTTGTGTGGACTCTGGAATAGGCTGCCCAGGTAGGATGCCCTCTCCTGAGGGTGTTGAAGGCCAGGCTGGATGAGGCCTTGAGCAGCTGAGTCTATAGGAGAGGCATCCTTGCCTATGGCAGGGAGGTTGGAGCAGATGAGCTCTGAGGTCCCTTCCAACCTAGCCCTGCTATGCTGCTATGAACCCACCCCCCACCCCCACTGCACCTGAAGAGCCTTGACCCCACACTGAGGACAGGAGCTGCCTGCCCAGGGGCTGTGCTCAGGCCTTGGCCTTTGTGCTGCAGAACCCAGAGCCAGAGTTCTCCTGCACTTTTGCCTTTGCCTGCTGCAATCACAGCCTCTCCTGAGCTGCTCTACACCAGTCCAGTCTGGGAGGCTTTGGCAGTAACAAGCCTCAGTGGGGCCAATCAATGCTTCAAGGGACTTTGTTTTTTGCTTCTTGCTTCTTGCACAGTTTCTTCACTCTTCTCTCAGTACCTGAGGTTCATGGAATGATCCCCAAGTGCCCTGAGGAGCTCTTTATGTCTTTGTTGTTCACTTCCAGATTTCAAAGTGCACCTCACAAAGCTCAGATTTTGAGGTTGATGGAGACACGAATGAGGACAGCAAGGATGAAGTGTATGAGGATTAGGAGGAGGATGACAATAATTATGTGGAGGACAAAGGGGATGATGTGGAAGAAGAGGATGATGACATGGAATAGGAGAAGAATAAAGAGAAGGAGGAAGAAGATGAACAGGAGGAAGAGGGCAATCCCATATCAGCCCCTCTGTGCCACCCAAGCAGCCACATCAGTGCCCTGAGGGTGGGCAAAGCTTCCTTCCCACCCAGCTTGGAGCTGGTAAAGCCTCACTGCCCCCAGCCCAGTGCCCAGCCCTCTGTCAGTGGTGACTACGGCAACAGGTTCACCCTCAGCTCCAACCTCACCCGGCACTGCTGCGTCCACAGCCAGAAGCAGCTGCACCTCTGAGCTGCCTGAGGCAAGAGCTGCACTCAGATGGCCACCCTCAGCCAGCACCGCTGCACCCACACCGGTGCCAGCGCTTTACCTGCACAGGCTGCAGCAAGGGCTTCATCCGCAGCTTCTCCCTCACCTGGCATAATCACCCCCATGCCAGTGACCAGTGTGCCCCAGGGGACACAGCAATACACCGACCCCGGCACTGCCAGGCCAAACGTGACCCACCCTGGGGGGGACCTTCTCAAGCAGCTTGAACTGCAGTCTTCTCTTCTACACCTTCTATCCTTAGAAGTAAATGTGCCCTTGCCCTTCTCTGCACCAGCCAGTGCTGAGGAGAGGAATGACAGTGCTGAGTCAGCACAGCTGGCAGCAAGACTGCAGCTGGGTTGGGATTTGCCTCTTTGTTCCTCAACACTTTGGGTTTCCTAGAGGTAAAAGAAAACCTCATCCCAAGGATAATGCCTAATTAGAATGGAAACCCCAACCCTAATTAAGTATTGTCTTTGGTTGGTTTTCCTTGAACATTTCTGTCCCAAAAGATCACTTTTGGTGACATTTCTTCCCAGGGCCAGGGCTGGAGCCATGTGCTCAGTTCAGGGAGGTCTCCTTGAGGGGTCCTGGGAGAGTCTTGAAGGTCAAGTGAGGAAATCAAAACAACCCATGGCCATTGAACAGGATCCTTTAATACCTGCATGGACATGGAATGGATCACTCAAAGCTTACACGTGCTTGTCCTGGAGGCACAAGTCTGAACATGCCAAACACAAACCCCTTGGCACCCCCTCCCCGTGGAGCTGGGGTGCTCAGCACAATACTAGACAAAAGGCAAGGTGCTGGTAAATCTGCAAAGCTGGACAGGCCCAGCTTGTCTAGGCAGGTCCTGTGGTCAAGGGAAACAAAGTGCACTTTTGGCAGCTGTGCCTGGCCAGCTGCCACCCTTATGGACTCCCTGTGCAGCTTCCCATGGGTTGGGCAAACTTTATTCTCTTGGCTGAACTCTCTTGTTCCTCTCTTTCTTTCTCTTCTGCCATTGGCCATTGGTATTTTTCTTCAGCACCTTATTAATCCACGCCAGGAGGGTAAACAACTCTCCCTGTTCTACCAAGCCCTGGGGTTCCCAGAGCCTATTTTGTCCATAGAACCTGAACACGCTGTAGCTGCAGCTGGTGAATGCTGCTGAACTGGAAAGCAGCCTCTGCATGCCTGCTGCCTGAGTCTGCAGCCAGAAAGATACTCTGCTCCACCTGTGACACCTGAGGTGCTGGTGCAAGCTGCTGGAGCCGTGGCAAGGCGAATGAGAACCACTTGTCCCATGTCCGGTGAGCCAGTAGCTATGCACTCAGATCCCCAGCAAGCTGCTGAAGCCCGAGCTGAGAGCAGCTGCCTATCCGCTCACAGAGAAATTCCGCTCCAGGGGGAGACTGCTTCTCCCCTCCACACACACACTCTGCACAGCTCCTCTGCTGAGCACCATCTTCTCTGCTTTGTTTCACTAGTGCAGACTGCACTCTGTGCTTTGGAGCATAATTGCAGTGTCAAAAAGGTCCCAGGCAACAGTGTCCTGAGCACACAGGCTGGTTCCTATCAAATCTCTTTGTACAGCTCTGTGCCAGCTGCCTCTGTAGCAGCCAGAGATTCCCCTTGCAGGTGAAGTGCCCTTGAGGCATTAGCTCTTTCCTAAGCTGAATCAATGTTTAAAAGATTCTAGCTTGATTCAACTGTTAAAGTTGTATTGAATGTGCATGTTGTGAAATACATTAACCACAACCAACAGCTGTACCTGTGTGGGTGTTATCACAGTATCACATTAGAGGTTGGAAGGGACTCAAGAGACCATCAGGTCTGACCCCCCTCCAAAGCAGGATCACTTAGGGTAGTCCACACAGGAGTGTACCCAGGTGGTTTTGAATGTCTCCAGAGAAGGAACTCCACCAGCTCTCTGGGCAGCCTGTTCTAGTGCTCTGTCACCTGCACTGCAGAGGTTGCTTCCCTCATGTTGAGGTGAAATCTTCTTCAGTTCAAGCTGAACCTGTTGTTTCTTGCCTTATTATTGTGCACCACTGAAAAGAGATTGGCCCCCTCCACTTGACAACCCACCCCTCGATATTTATACACATTGATGAGATTGATGAATTGCTTTAATTATGAATGTTAATAATTAATATATTGTATTAATAATTGATAACAGAGCTAAGAAGGTTAACCATATTCCTATATAGGGCTTAGTAATACAGATGCATTAGAATGATAAAAACTTCTTTGAAGAGCTAAATCCTTCATTCTTTGCTCTTTGCTGCCATCTGCTGTCCTTGTGTCAATGCTGTAGTCAGTGTCATCATCTTGTATGTTTCCTGTTGGTTTTCTGCCAATCCCACAGGGTCTCATCTTGTTACTGAGGCCCAGGTGTTGAGACCCCATCCTGTTTTCCAGACTCAGCCTTACCTCTCTCTTTGATGTCTGGGGCTGGGTCTGCTGCCTTCTGTCCGCTCACTCTACCAAGCTCAATGGTTCCTTTATTGATGGCTGAAGCTACTCTAATGAGTGGGAAAGTTTCTAACAGTTAGTGAGGAGTTAATGATCTCCTTCCTTCAGCTGTCCGCTGAGAGTGCTGGGCAGGGCTCAGGTGGGGGCCAGCTCTGAGGGGCAGGGGTTGCGTTTGGTCAAGGTTGAGGCCAGGGTTTAGGTCAAGGACCAATGCTTAACAAAGGGTAAGGCTGGGGCCAAGATGAACAATGAGGGCAGAGTCAGGGTGAGGGGTGTGTTTGGGAGGGGATGAGCTGTATGGTGGTGAGTGCAGGAGGGGTTCAGCTCCACTTTGTTAGAGCAGGGGACTGAGTAGAGAGGATGGGAGGGGCCCAGTCTGTATTGTGAGTTGTGGTATTTTCAATGCAGACCCCAGTAAGACTCCCCCACTGCAGTGGGCTGGGCAGGGAGA
>JAAWVA010000030.1:35033836-35059880 GCA_015227895.2 Colaptes auratus
TCTGAGTGCAGCTCTTGCCTCAGGCAGCTCAGAGGTGCAGCTGCTTCTGGCTGTGACGCAGCAGTGCCGGATGAGGTTGGAGCTGAGGGAGAAGTTCTTGCCGTAGTCCCCACAGAGGGCTGGGCACTGGGCTGGAGGCAGTGGGGCTTCAGCAGCTCCAGGCTGAGTGGGAAACTTTGCACACCCTCAGGGCACTGACATGCTGCTTGGGTGACACAGAGGGGCTGATAGGGTTTGCCATCTTCTCTTCCTCTTCATATTCCTCCTCCTTCTCTTTATTCGTCTCCTATTCTATATCATCCTCCTCTTCTTCCACATCATCCCCTTTGTCCTCCATGTAATTATTGTCATCCTCCTCCTAATCCTCATACACCATTCATCACCTTGCTGTCCTCATCCATGTTCCATCCATCAACCACTCTGCTATTATCCCTCAAGGTGAGCTTTGGCTCCTCCAAATTATTCTTCAGGTGATTCTTCTCCTCCAATTCTTGTCCAGCGCCTTCTCAGGCCATGCTGCTGAGAGGAATGGTCACACCTCTGCTCTCTGGGCAAATCCTTGGGGACCAAGTGACTGGGAAGTAAAGACACTGTGTGTGACTTTTTGCAATGGAGGGATCGGAGCCCTGAGTCCTGTGCTGAATCCCCTGGTTGTATTGCTGATGGGCTGACACCCAGGACGTAGCCATCCCGACCACCCCCTCTGGCCATGCAACTGAGACCTGACCACCTGGGGCTCAGGCAGGTGAACTCCTACATTCCCCCACAGCCAATGACCCTCAAAGCTCCACAAGTGGTGAAGTTTGGTTTGGGAGGAGGGTCTGAGAGGGTTGAGAGGTGCTCAGGAGTCAGCTGTTGCCTGGGATCTTGCTGCTGTCCCAAAGTTGGGTTCTTTACTTCTGGCCTGTTCCAAGGAGCAGATCTGCAAACTTTGCTCCCTCCCCAGCACAAAGGAGCAGGGCTGATGGAGAGAAGAGAAGGATATGAGCCCAGCCAGAGAGAAGCAAAGGGTCAGAGGAGAGGATTGAGATGCAAGGATTGCTCGCCCTGACAGAGCTCTCCAGCCTTGCACTGCTGTCTCTATGGCTTGGGGGTTTGTCACCTCCTGCCAGCTCAGTGCATCTGTGCTTGGATCACAGCCAACAGGGAGGTGATAGAAAACTCTGGAGGTCAAAAGCTTCAGGGTCTGTGCAAGTGGCAAATAATCCCAGGATGATTCAGCATCCAAGGTTCTCCAGATCAGAGAAGCACCTGATGGAAGTCATTGATCTCCACTTCTCAAAACTGAGCCTAAAGCCAGAGCCTTGGAGCTTCCCTGAAACACAGCAGCTGTGTCCAGCATCTCCCCCAGTCTGACATCTCTCAGGCACAACCTGCACCAAGGGCCAGCACCAAGTCAGACTTCTCCAGGCTCAGTTCTCATCCTCTGAGAATGTTGAAGCTTAGTGAGTGATTGCCCTGAGCTCCAGCGAAAGGAAACTGAACTCCAGGCAGCCTCTCTGCCCCCACCTCTCCACCTCTCTGTGTCTTTGGACAGACACCTTTGCTGTCACTATGTTGGGGCTCTATGTTGCACTGGAGTCAGCCAGCTCTGTCCCTTTGTCTGTGTGCTTGGTGCTTCTCTCCAGGCACAGCCATAGACAGATTTTGAATTCAGGATTGCTTCATGGGGATGGGGTGCTAGGATCCAACCTTTTCACCTGCTTCTCACTCTCAAAGAGCTCTTGACTGGCTGAGAAATCACAGCCATGGCACAACTTGTTGGCTTTGCCTCTCCTTGTGGACAGGCAAGCTGCTGAGAGACAGCTTGTGCTGAGCAGATGGTTCCAGAGGCTTGGATTGCTGAGGGAACTTTCTTCTTTGCTTGGCTTTGCTTTGCTTCCAAGAGCAACATTCTTCTGTGTCTGTGGTGCAGGCAGTTGTCTAAGGAGAGCAGGGGGCAGCTGGTGCTATGGAGCTGTGAGCTCCAGCTGCAGAGAGGCAGTGGAGAAGTCTGATGCAAGGAGCAGGGATGGAAGGCCAAGTGGGCAGTGACAGCAATGGGGAGGATGGGGAGGGTGAGGAGCAAAGTTGTCCACTCAATGTCAGCCCTCAAAGGACAGCTTCTCCTCCCAGTCCAGACCTCCTGAGCAGACAGCCTGCATCATTCTGGCTTGGGAGGCTGCTGTCACCTCTGCCCTCATCTGAGAAAGAATCAATAGTTTACCATCAAAGCTGAGCTTGTGAGGTGCACTTTGAATCTGGAAGGTAACAACAAAGACACAAAGAGCTCCTCAGGGCACTTGGGGATCATCCATGACCCCTCAGGTACTGAGAGAAGAGTGAAGAAACTGTGCAAGAAGTAGAAGCAAAAGACAAAGTACCTTGAAGCACTGATTGGCCCCACTGAGCTTGCTGTTACTACTGCCAAAGCCTCCCCAGGACTCGTAGAGCAGCTCAGCAGAGGCTGTGATTGCAGCAGGCAAGGCAAAGTGCAGAGAGCAAACTCTGGCTCTGGGTTCTTGCAGCACAAAGGCAAGGCCTGAGCACAGCCCCTGGGCAGGCAGCTCCTGTCCCTCATGTGTGGGTCAAGGCTCTTCAGGTGCAGGTGGGGGTGGGGGGTGGGTTTCATGGCAGCATAGCAGGCCTAGGTTGGAAGGGACCTCAGAGCTCATCTGCTCCAACCTCCTGCCATAGGCAAGGATGCCTCTCCAATAGACTCAGCTGCCTAGGCTTCTCATCAGCCTGGCCTTCAACACCCTCAGAGAGGGCATCCTACCTGGGCAGCCTATTCCAGAGTCCCACAACCCTCATACTGAAGAACTTTCTTCCTAATGCCCAGTCTAAACCTCCTTTTCCTCACTTCCAACCTTTCCCTCCTGCCCTGTCACCAGACACCCCCCTCATGAAAAGTCCCTCTCACTCCAGCCTTCCTTTAGCATCCCTGTAGGGTTTGTGATTCTGTGGAGGACAAGGGCCTGACAGTCCCCAGCCTTCCTGGGGCTGTGGAAAGAGGCAGTGAGCCCTCCCAGTGCCCTAGGACAACAGCTCCTCACCAGGCCTTGGGGCAGACAATTGCCATAGTCAAGAAGGCACAGCCTGGCTTCTCTTCATCACTCCCCACCACTGCCATTGCCCTTGGCCAGCTCTCCCACAGCTTTCTCCTGCACTGTCTCACAGCTGCTTCTCCTGCCCTGCAGGCTGCAGACACTCCTCTCACTTCCCCACCTTGGCCTTCCATGCCTTCACTGACACCTGCCCACACTCACCCTCTGCTCGCCCTGGGACACAAAGAGAAGGCTGATCCCAGACTCCTTCTGCAGAACTTCTCAGGCCACAGCACTGCCCTTTGAGAGAGGTTTCTTGCTCCTCATGGCCAGGCTGCACCTGCCAGCTGCACCATCTGCAGTGTGTCCTCTCTCCTGCTCTTGCCTACCTCAGCAGGAGCCCCAAGGCTGCTGGCCTTGCAGTTTCTTGGCTGACAGCACCAAGCCCTGTGCCTCTGCTGTCCCATCAGGTCCTCAGGCAGCAAAGACACAGCAACCAACCCATCAGCCCCTTCCTGCAGTCAGCCCAGGCCCTTTGGCAGAGGCCATCGACTCACAGATCACTCTGCCCATCTGCCAGCCATGAGCCCAGGGCTGCCCTAGCAGCTCCTGCAGACACACCTGACCTCACAGTCCCTTTCCCAGCTCTGTTCCTGCTGGTGGCCATCCTCTCAGGAGGCAGAAGTGGCCTCACCTCCCCCTTCCAGTCCTTGGCTTCCTACTGAGGGTGAGTTCCTGAGACACAGCTGAGCACAGGATTGCACCTCAGCCCTCTCAGCCTCCTTGTGGCCAGAGCCTGAGCAGATCAAAGTTTCACCAGATCCACTGGCAGATTTCCTACAAGAGAGCTTTGAGTGGGAGGAGCTGCTGGCTCTGTCCTGCTGCAGTTGTGGAGGAGACTCCTGCACATCCTCTTGTCCAATGAGCCTGCTCAGGGCAGGGGTATGCAGATGAGGTCCCTCAGGGCTCTGCCCAGTGGCTTCATCTCCAGAGGGGCTGCAAAGGGCCTGGCTCAGATGGTGCAGGGAGTTCATGAAGAGATTGCACACTGCTGGCCCAAGGGCTTGCCCTGAGGGATGCCACTGGCAAGTGTCTGCCAGGAGGACTCTCCACTGTGACATTTGGCCTTCAGCCACCATCCAGCCACCACCTCATCCATTTCTGCACTCCAGCTCTCAGCACTCTGGCTCTAAAGAGACTATGGGGGACCATGGCAAAGCCCTGGCTAAGGTCCAGGCACAAACATCCCCTTCTTGCCCCTACCCATAAAGGTTTCAGCACTACCTCTCTTGTCCTGCAGGGCCTGCAAATGGCTGCAGAGGTTTTGAGCCTTCACCTTCCCAGGGACTGTGCTGAGGTGACCAGCCTGCAATGTTCCCCACCCTCCTGTTTGCTGTTCTTGAAGAGACCTTTTCCAAGGAGCCCAAAATCTCTGGGATGGCTCTGTGCACATCTCAGGGCACAGTCCAGCAAGGCTGATGTGAGCAGACAGCAGCCTGCCCAAGCCATCTGAGATGAATCTGCCTGGGCCAGTAGGTTTGTTCTGGAGTGACACACAGCAATGTCCCAGCTCTGTCAGGTGTCCACATTTGAGCTGGCCTCACAGACACACAGACCCCTAATGAATTGTGGGATGCTCAGAGACAGAGCCTTTCTCTGCCCTGCAGCAGTCAGAGATCTCCCTGGCCTCCTGCTGCCCCTGACAGAGGCTGGAGGCGCCTCAAGCCTCCAGTGCCCTGGTACCTCAGCAATAGCTGATGGTGTTTGCTCACTCAGATTCACCTCAGCTCATCTGCTGACATCTCATCTGCACAATGAAACAGGCTCTGCTGACCTCCTGAGGCCATGTCCTCCTGTGGAGAGACAAAGAGTCTATCCAAGCTGAGTTGTGAGGCTGCTGCTGGAAATGGTGGTTGTGAAGGCTAGTCTGGGTGACTGCCTGGGACAGCTTCTCCCGGGGTCCAGTGAACACAGACACAGTCCAGAGCCTTCTCTGCTGATCCTTCAGGTCACTTGCAGGAGGCCTGGCTGTATGAGGACATGCTGTGTGCCCCAGCCCCTGCACACTCACACACTTTAGCTGTTCCCCTACTCTTTGCATCTGTTGGGCATGCTCTTGAGGAAACTTGGAAGAATGAAGCTCCTTCAGACCACTGCCCGAAGCAGATCCACTGTCTGTGTGGAACTGCTCTTTTGGAGGCCATCTGAGCCAAAGAGGTTCCCATGGCCTGTGTCTGCCTGTGGTCATGGACTGCCACGCAGCAGGATGGGTTGCCAAAGATGCCAGAGCACTCAGGCCTTGCCCAACACAGGGCTCAGCAGGAGAGGGTGGAAGTGGAAAGAGAACAGCCTGGAAACAAGTGTGGGCAGGACCTATCAGAGCAGTCCTGGCTTTGGAGCACAGGGCATGAATGGTGCTCTGGATTCCCTTGGGATTCACAGGGCACAGAGCAGAGGAGCAGTGGCTCATCTTCCTCATCCTGCAGTGGCAGGGTCACCAGGCTGCAGCTAATGCTGCTGCTGCTCTGTGTGAGCTCTGTGTGAACAGGCACACACCTTGGTGGCTCCTCAGTCTGCTGCTTCAGGCTGAGGCAGACGTTTTGCACTGCCGGACTCGGCTAAGTCCCTTCCTTGGCAACTGGCAGATCTTACCCTCGGGGGCCCAGTCCTCTTGAAGGCACGTTGGGCTCTTCTGACCGGTGAGGCTGGCAATGCAATGCTGCAGCTTCTCAGGCTCTCACCGCTCTCTCAGGCTCTCAACTCGGGCTCTCTGGCATACTCTCAGGGCTGAGGCTCAATGGGCCTGCCTGGCTGCTGGCTTCTCCCTTTTCTTGCAGAGGCCACTCATTTTGCTTGCAATCTAGGAGAGGGAAGACTCATACTATGAGCTTAATGACAAAGGCTATGGCAGGAGCTTAGCAGCTCAGGCAAGGAGAGAGGATGAGATGGATGTTAGGAAGAAGCTCTTCACAGAAAGAGAGATTGACCACTGGAAGTGCTGCCCAGGAAGGTGGTGGAGTCCACCATCCCTGGAGGGTTTAGGAAGAAATACAATAATACAATACATATAATACACCAGGTTGGAGAGACCTTCAAGATCATCACATCCAACCCATCAACCAATCCAACCCACCTAAACACTAAACCATGCAGCCAAGCACCCCATCAAGTCTCCTCCTGAACACCTCTAATGAAGGTGTCTCCACCACCTTCATGGGTAGCCAATTCCAATGGGCAATCACCTTTCTATATAGAACTTCTTCCTAACATCCAGCCCTAAACTGCCGTGGTGCAGCCTGAGACTGTGTCCTCTTGTTCTGGTACTGGCTGCCTGGGTGAAGAGGCACTTGGTGCCATGGTTTGGTTGATTAGATGGTGTTGGGTGATAGCTTGGACTCAATGATCTTGAAGGTCTTTTCCAACCTGGTTAATTCTATTCTATTCTATTCTATTCTATTCTATTCTATTCTATTCTATTCTATTCTATTCTATTCTATTCCATTCCATTCCATTCCATTCCAATCGATTCCATTCTCATCTATACTATTCTATTCAAGAGAAAGTATTGTGTTTACAAGCTGGGGAAATGCTGATAGGGTTCTGGAGGCTGGATGTGGCCAATGGACACTCTCATAAAAAATTGGCTGCAGCCTCTGGAAGGTGTGAAGCTGGAATTATGCCATGCTTGGCATCAGCACCAGCATCCCATGCCATGGGAGTGTGCAGGGGTCTGTGCTGCCTCAGCCCTTGTTTCCCTCATGAAATAAGGGAACTTCTCCATGGCTGGGACAAGTTTCAGTATCTGGGCATAATTCTGGGCATAATGTGCCTCCACCCCAAGTAACTCCACCTGTGAGTGCAGCAGTGCCAGACAGGATGGAACTCCAGCAGGAGCTGGAATCCAAAGAGGCCAAATGGTTATGCTTTAGATTTTCTTTCCTTCTTTTTCTCCAAGTTCTTCTCTTTGATCTTCCTCAAACATCTTCTCTCCCCAGCAACCCAGCTCTGCTCTCTCCCCACTGCCCCTGGCTTTGCTGCCTTTGTGTCCCACTTTGTGTTCCAAGAGGCTTGTCATGCTGACTCCTGCTCTGGTCAGCACCAAACCAAGGACTCCTTTCATTAGCTGTAGTGCCCTGCAGTTTCTCAGCTTGTGGCCTTGTGTTGATGGCTCAGCACAGTCAGGGGGAGCCAGCTGCACCCAACATTAACAGCTGGCTGAAGAGATCAGGCAAGGCAGGCAAGAGACTGGCATGGCTGAGTAATGGAAGCATAGAATGATAGAATCCTTTCTCTGCTGCACAGACCTCTGAGAACTGACACCACCATGGCCATGAACCCCTGTCCTGCAGTGCCAGGGCTGCACAGCTTGGAACACCTCTAGGGATGAGGATTCCACTGCTCCCCTGGGCAGCCTGCTCAAGCCTCTGGTGAAAGTGAAGGGCAAGAAGGAACTGCACAGGCAGTGGAAGCAGGGAGAGGATGCTGGGAAGAGCACAGGACACTGCCCTGTGTGTAGGGATGGGGTAAGGAAGGCCAAGCTATGGCTGGAGCTGAACCTCTCTAGGCATGCAAAGAACAAGAAGCAGCTTCTGCAGGACTGCCAGCCAGAGAAGGGAAGTCAAAGGAAGGATGTCCTCTGTGATGAGCAAGACTGGACAGCTGGTAACAAAGGGTGAGGAGAAGGCTGAGCTACACAAACACATTTTGCTTCAGTCTTCCCTGGCAGCTTCTCTCCTCACAGCTCCTCAGCTGTGGACCTCAAGATGGGGACTGTGGGTCAAAGCCTGTGAATCCTGATCTAAATCCTGCATTGATTGTAACCAGCTGTTGGGGTTTGACTTGTTAAGTGCTGCTATGAAATCCCACAGCCTGAGCTCATGATTCACCAGAACTGTTGAAGGGATTTCAAACTGCTGCTGTTGCTGCCTTCAAGTTCTACAGGAGCCACAGTGCCTTGGGAAAGCACTGCCCCTGAAATCCCTGCACCCAACCTCTGAGTCACAAACCAGGGACCTAGTCTGGCACTAGGATTGGATTGAACCCCAGACAGGCTTCTCTCTCAGTTGTTGAGAGAGTGAGGGAGTCCATTCAGAGCCTTGTGAGGCAACAGAAGGGCTTCCTTGAGGCCTTTCTTCCCAGGCTCCATGCAAAATCCTTCCAGCCCCAAGGAGATTTTCCTTTCACAATCTTTCTAATCCTCCCCCAAACTGATTGTCCTCTGCAGGATTCTCCCATGGTGAATGTGAGAGAGTGACCCTTGGCACCAAACTGAACCTGTTGACACCTCTGTTCCCTTGCTGAATTCCATCCAATCCATTCCAGTGTCTCAGATTCTCCTCCTGCCTCAGCAGAATTCATTGCTGCTTTCCTCTTCTGAGGGAGGTGCCTTTGGGGTTGGATTGGATTTGCCCAAGCCATTGCCATTCCTGGCCAGGAATGGCAACAATTTCCTTTGTATGGGGGTGCAGGGGCCTAGGGGAGATGCAAACACCCCCATGGTGTAGGGAGGTAGCTGCAGCCCTGTGGAGAAGGGGTTGGGGATATTGGAGTCAGAGAATCCTGGAATGGTTTGGATTGGCAGAGATGGAAGAGAGCATCGAGTCCAACAGCCTGACCATGGCCAGGGACATCTCCCACTAGGTTGGGTTGCTGAAACTCCTGAATTTTGGAGACTTCTAGGGATGGACATCCCCTTCTCTGGGCAACCTGTCACAGTGTCCTGCCACCCCCACTGCAAAACATTTCTTCCTTCTATCCAATCATAGTATCCTCTTTCAGTTCAAACCACTGCTCCGTGTCCATCCACTACAACACTTGGTAAAAAGTCTCTTTCTTGTCCTATGAGCACCACATCTCCATCTGCAAAGACCTTGGAGAGTGCCCAGAGATCTCCCAAGATGTGCTTGGGAGGCCTCAGGCACATGGCCAGTAGATAGAGGCTGAAGGCCATGGGCTCAGTGGTGTGAAGAGTGAGGATAGGAGCAGAGTAGCCTGAGAGTGCTTGGGGAGTGGTTTGAGGCATGGAGAAGCTTTTCTGCACAGTGACAACCTGCAAGAGAAAGAAAGAAAGCCACAAAGTGCAGCTGGGGAGGTGCAGAGTGGAGACGAGAAGAAATGTCATGTCACTGCAAGACATCCCCCAGCAGCAGCCTGGAGCACTCCAAGGCTTGGGGTTTCAAGGACACCCAGGAGGATGGAGAGAGAGCAGGAAAGGAAGGTGCAGCAAGGTGGGGCAGCTGGTGGGTGACTACAGCCTGCAGGGAAAGAGGCTCAGCTGATGCAGCAGCAGAGGACAGCCTGAGGGGCAGATGACAGAGGGCTGTGGGAGAGCTGAAAGGCTCCTGGCAGAGCCAAGCTCTTCTGCCTTGGGTTCTGGCTGTGGTCTGTGCCACTGCTGCCTCCGAGGTGACAACTCCTCCTTCCAGCCTGGGGCCTCATTGCCTCCTTGTCCATCCTCAGGGGCCTGGGAGGGCTTGTGCCATAGTCCTGCACTGGCATTGGTCCTCTCCACATCTCACTGCTCCAGGAATCCCCTGAGGGGTGAGTGAGGGACAGGATCTGCCCTGTCCAGGGGCCAGGGCTCAGGGCTTGGCCCTTTGCATTAATGAAGCACCTCCAGGTTTGCTCAGCATCAGAGACATCTTCCTCTGCTTGTCCTGACCTCTCAGCACTGCCTCCAGTTCTCTGCTCCAACCACAGCCTGCAGACACTTTCCCAGCAGTGTCCTCACTGGGACCCATCAACAAGAGAAGAAACTTCAGAGTTTGAAAGTGACTTCAACTTCTGGAGAGGTTTCATCATCTTCCTCTCAGTCTCTGATGTTTACCTGGCCCAAAGCCCCAGAGGTCATTAAATGCGCTTGGGTTGGTCCTCTGCTGCTCAGCTGGGCTGAGCTCTGTGGCTGGAGGGAGCTGCTGGAAAGTAGGCAGCAATGAAAGTGTCAGCTGTGCCCAGGAGCCGCTCCTCTGCTCTGCACAGCAGGGCTGAGGCACTGCCAGTGGATCTCAGGAGATGAAGAAGGCAAAGAAAGCTTGGAGGTGTCCAGAGGGTGACTGAGAGCTGACAGGAGGAGAAGTCACTGCAGTCCCTGACAGGGTGAGTCTGTGGGGGCAGGGCAGTGGAGGTGCAGCTCCTGGAGGCATCTCCTAAAGCTGGCACAGCCACAGCTGCTGGGGGGCTGGAAGGAAATCTTCCTGTGCAGAGGCTCTTTTCAGGCTGTTCTGAGAGCTGCAGATCTGGGGAAGGAGAAGGCTTCACCCCCAGCCCCTCTGCCTTTCTATTTTCCATTCACTGCAGAGCTGTTCCCTGTTTCTCCCTACCTCTCCATGGGACTCCTGTTCTCTGGATTGGCAGAGCCAGAGCTGCTCACAGTTCTAGCTCCCCCTGGGTAATTCTGAGGAGGCTTTGCAGAAGAGCATCAAGGCAGCATTTGCTGGAAGGGAAGGAGTCTTGGCTTTAAAATGTTGATCCCCTTGGTGTGCTGGGTGGGCTGTGTGAGACTAGAGTTTGTTTCTCTACTACTCCGGAGAAGACTCTCATTAGCCTTTGAGCTGCTCCTGGCCCCTGCACACCCAAAGCTGCCCCTGGGCAGTGTTCTGCTGCTGCTGGAGGGGTCTGCAGGGCAGAGCTGAGCACACAGCAGGTGGGATGGGATCTGTCAGCAGGGACAGGGAGGGGAGCTGGGCACAGAAGCCATCTCCTGGCAGGGACAGCTGCAGGCAGCAGGGACTTGGGCATGGGGGGAGAGGGATCTCTGTCCGGGATGCCCTGGCAAGGGGGATCAGGCTCCTCTGTGCCATTCTCTGCACTGCAGACACATTTCCAATGCAACCTTTTGCTCTCCTCTTCTCCCCAGCAGAGGCAGTGCCCTCAAAGCTCTGGGCTCCAGGTCAGGAGTCACAACCTTGGCAGCTGACATTCATCTGAAGGCTCCTGGAGTGTGCACACAAAAGGAGGACAAAAACTCTTCAGTTCCATCCTGTGAGCTGCAGAGAGCTGAGCTGGGGAAGTAGAAGGCTTCACCCCCCAGCCCCTCTGCCTCTCTCTCTCTTCCCTTCACTGTCTCTGCACAACTGCAGGGCTGGTGCCTGTTCCTCCACCTCTCCATGGGACTCCTATTCATTTCTCATGCAGCTCAGGGACAGGGGTTACAATGAGGCTGAGAGAAGTGTGCCCTAACTTGTCACTGCCTTTCCCTCCTTGCACAGGTCTCCATGGCCACAGACAGCAGATGGCCAACAGCAGCTCCATCAGCCACTTCCTCCTCCTGCCATTCCCAGGCACAAGGCAGCTGCAGCTCCTGCACTTCTGCCTCTTCCTGGCCATCTACCTGGCTGCCCTGCTGGGCAATGGCCTCATCATCACCACCCATAGCCTGGCACCACCACCTCCACACCCCCATGTACTTCTTCCTCCTCACCTCGCCCTTATTGACCTGGCTGCCATCTCCACCACTGTGCCAAATCCATGGACAATTCACTTTGGGACACCAGGGACATCTCCTATGCAGGATGTGTTGCTCAGGCCTTTCTGTTTGTCTTTTGCTTTCAGCAGAATTTTCTCTCCTCACCACCATGTCCTACGATCGCTACGTTGCCATCTGCAGACCCCTGCACTATGAGACCCTCCTGGGCAGCAGAGTTGTCTCCACATGGCAGCAGCTGCCTGGGCCTGTGGGTTCTTTCATGCTCTGCTGCATACAGCCAATACATTTGCCCTGCCCCTCTGCCAGGGCAATGCTGTGCACCAGTTCTTCTGTGAAATCCCCCAGATCCTCAAGCTCTCCTGCTCCATCCTACCTCAGGAACTTCGGTTATTGTGATCAGTGCTTGTTTATACTTTCTTTTTGTTTTGTGTTGATTGTGGTGTCCTATGTGCAGATCTTCAGGGCAGTGCTGAGGATCCCCTCTCAGCAGGGACGCCACAAAGCCTTTGCCACCTGCCTCCCTCACCTCGCTGTGGTCTCACTCTTCCTCACCACTGGCTTCTTTGCAAACCTGAAGCCCTCCTCCATCTCCTCCCCATCCCTGGACCTGGGCGGGTCTGTTGTGTACTCAGTGTTGCCTCCAGCAGTGAACCCTCTCATCTACAGCCTGAGGAACCAGGAGCTCAAGGCTGCCCTGAGCCAACTGATCCCTGGATGCTTTCAGAAGCAATAAACTCTTTGTCTTCTCCTGCAGAGCAGTTCTGATGTCACTCAGTGTAGGCCCAGTCTGGCTGCTGGAGTTTTGGCTGCTGCTGGTGCTGTTCCCCTTGGATCATGTTGTTGTTCCCACACAAATATCTTTCTTCAGACCATTTCTGGTTCAGTGTTGTCCTGTCTGCGCAGGACAGAGGCTGCAGACATGAGGAGCTGTGCTCCCTGGGTGTTCAACACAATAAAGGACCCTGCAGGGAGTTGTTTCTCTGATCTCATTCCTCAGTTCTTCTGTGGAGCTGCAGGGCAGTGCCTCTGTGCAGAGGTGGAGGGGCAGAGTCCCAGCACAGCAGCAGTGCCAGGCAGCCCCACAGCTTGGGCTGTCCTCAGCTCTTTCTTCTGCCCTTCCACCCTCTCCTGCTGAGCCTCTGTGCTGGGGCAAGGCCTGAGTGCTCTGGCAGCTTGGGCACTGTGCTGCTGGGTGGCAGTGCTGGGACTGCAGGCAGGGCCAGTCCAGGGCTGCCTGTGGGACAGAGCTGTGCTCCAGAGCAGCACTGCCATCAGAACAGAGGTCTCCTCATGCCTTCATGTCCCATCCTCTTCCCTTTACACATTGCACTTATGCAGAGTCCAACCTGGATACCCTGACCCCCTTCCAGTATAGACTCAGTCCAAGCATGGTTCCTTTAACCCCTCCCAGTACAGATGTGGCCTCATCCCAGTACAATCTGGATTCTACTGTCCTCTAGCACTGCAGCCTGGGTCCCAGCACAGCACAGAATCTATCCCCTGACTCCCTTCCCAGTACTGAATGCATCTATTCCAGTACAAACTGCACACCCCCATGCCCTCCCAGTGCAGTCTGGGCCCTGTTTCAGCACAAACTGGATTCCCACATAGCACATATCCCTGTACAGACCTGGCCACATCTGAGTACAAACTGCATCCCCTGACTCCCTCCCAGTACAACCTAGGCCCTGTCCAAGTACAAACTGGTGCTCTGATCCCATTCCAGCATAGTCCAAGACCTGTCCCAGAAACTGTATCCAATGGCGTTGACCAGTACAGACTGGGGACCATCCCAGTGCAAACTGCATCTCCTGATCTCCCAGTACAGACTGTGCCCCATCCCAGTACTAGCAGGAGCCCCTGGTGTGCCTTAGTACAGTCTTGGACACCTCCCAGTGAAAGCTGAACCCATACCCTCCCCCAGTAACACTGGGCTGTGTCCTAGTGCACTCTGAAACCCTAATCCTTTCCCAGTAGAGACTGGGCTTTTCCTGTCCGAACTGGATCCCTGCAGTTTGAGGCTGCCCAGGTCAAGAGAGACAGAGATCTGCTGGAGAGAGTCCAACAGAAGCTATGAGGATGAGGAAGGGACTTGAACATCTCTGGGCCATTACTGACCTGGAGTCCTGGCTCACTGGGAGGTCCCAGGGAATTGGAGAGGAGCAAATGTGACACCAGCTCCAAGAAAGGAAGAAAGGAGGATCCAGGAAACTATAGAGCTGGAAGTGTGAGCTCAGTAGCAGGGAGCAGAGCATCTCCAGCACCATTACATGACCTGGAGAGGACAAGCAGGGGATCAGGCCAGTCAGCATGGGTTTAGGAAGGGCAGGTCCTGCCTGACCCACCTGATCTCCTTCTCTGACAGGATGAGTGGGGGACCATGTGGCTCAGTTGGTAGCACCTAAGACTCTCACTGCGAAGGTCGTGAGTTCAAGCCTGCAGTGGGCAGCAGTGTTCTCTCTGGGGAGCAATGTCCTTTCACTTGGTGCCATGTTCTAGTCATGGGTTTGTGGAGACAGGTTGGACTCGATGATCTTTGAGGTCTCTTCCAGCATTAGCAATACTGTACTGTACTGAAAAAAAAAAAAAAAAAAAAAAAAAAAAAAGGAGGGCAAGGCTGTGGCTATTGTCTGCCTAGACTTCCCAAAAGCCTTTGGCACTGCTCCCCACAGAATTCTCCTGGGCAAAGTGGCTGCTCCTGGTTTGGATGAGCAATGCTCTGCTGGATACAGCCCTGGCTGGGTGAAAGGGCCCAAAGAGTGGAGTTCAATGCAGCTGGTGGCAGACAGTCACAAGTGGTGTTCCTCAGGGATCAGTGTTGGGACCACTTCTGGTGGCAGTGCTGGGACTGCAGGCAGGGAGAGTCCAGGGCTGCTTGTGGGACAGAGCTGTGCTCCAGAGCAGCACTGCCATCAGAACAGGAGGTCTCCTCATGCCTTCGTACCCCAACCCCCCCCCTCCCATTAAGGACCACACCTACTCAGAGTCCAAACTGAATACCCTGACCCCCTTCCAGTATAGACTCAGCCCAAACATGGTTCCTTTATCCCCTCCCAGTACAGATGTGGCCTCATCCCTGCACAAACTGGATCACACTTCCTCTAGCACTGCAGCCTGGGTCCCATCCCAGCACAGAATGTATCCCCTGGCTCCCTTCCCAGTACTGAATGCATCCATCCCAGTACAAACTGCACACCCTCATGCCCTCCAATAAAGTCTGGGCCCTGTCCCAGTACTTTTAATCCCTCCAGGTACACATTAGGCCTTGTCCCAATAAAAACTGAATCCCCTTGTGCCCTCCCAGTACAGACTGGAACTCTTTCCAGTATAAGCTGCATTCCCTGGGCCCATTCCAGTACAGTCTGGTCCACACATAGTACAATTTGAATCTTTTTGACGCTTCCCAGTACAGCCCTGGTCACATCTCAGTACAAGCTGCATCTCCTGAACCCCTCCCAGCTCAGATGTGGTCTTATCCCAGGACAAACTGCATCCCTTTGCCATCTCTCATACAGTTTCTGTGCCACTACGAGTGCATCCTTGGACCCCTTCCCAGTCCCAGCTGCACCCAGCACAGCACAAAGTGGATATCCTGATCCCAGGGCAGCTGTGGCCTGATCCTGGTACAAATGGGATCCCATTGCCATCTCCCAGCACAGTCTGAGTCTCATCTCAGTACAAAGTGCATCTTCTGAGCCCCTGATCCCATCCCAGTTCAGACAGGGTCCCCCTCCAGCTACAAACTGAACCTCTCTGAGCTCTCCCAGTACAGACAGGGCCTTGGTACAAACTAGCTGAACCACCTGGTCCCCTCCCAGAGCAGACATGGCTCATCCCAGCACAATCTGGATCATCTTTTTCCATCCCAGTGCACTCTGGGTCCCATTCCAATAAAAAAGTGGATTTCCTGGAGCCTTCCCAGTACCTACTGCATCCCTCCACATGTTAACTGTGCACTCTGGTTCCAACCCAGTACAGACTGGGCCCCCTCCCAGTACAAACTACATCTCCTGACTCCCTCCTTTACAGACTCGGCCCTGTCCAAGTACAAATTGTGTCCTGATCCCATCCCAGTATAGTCCAAGACCTGTCAGAAATAGAAATGGATCCAATGGCATCACCCAGCACAGACTGGGGACCATCCCAGTGCAAACTGCATCTCCTGATCTCCTCCCAGTACAGACAGGGTCTCATCCCACAGCAAAGTTGAAGCCCTGGCCCCTCCCAGTTCCAGCTGCTTCCCTCCCAGTGCAAACCAGAGATCAGGACTCCTTCCCAGTACAGACTGTGCCTGCTCCCAGGATAGGCTGCACCACCTGAACCCCTCCCAGAACCAGACTGGGACCCCTCCCAGTACAAACTACATCCCTTTACACCCTCCCAGGCAGACTGGGCCCCATCCCAGTACAACCTGAGTGCCCTGGCCACATCCCAATAAAGCCTGGGACTCATCCCAGTACATACTGGGTTTCCTTTAAACCCTCCCCCCACACGACTGGGACCTGTCACAGTAACAAACTCCATACCCTAATCCCTACCACACCACTCCAGTCTGGGCCATCTCCCATTTCTAACTGGGTCCTATTAACATCTCCAAGTACAGCCCAGGCCTTGTCCCAGGAAAAACCTGATTCCACTCATCCCATCCTGTGCTGTTTACCACTCTTATCTCTGCTATAGACAGAGGGATGGAGACACCATCAGCAAGAGTGCAGATGGCACCAAGCTGAGTGGTGCTGTTGAGATGCCAGAGGGACAGGAGGGCATCCAGAGGGCCTGGACAAACTGGAGAGGTGGTGCCCAGGTGACCTTCATGAGGTTCACCAAGAGCAAGAGCAGGGTCCTGCAGCTGGGCTGGAACAATCCTCTATTGTTACAGGCTGGGGGAGGAGGAGATGAAAGCAGCCCTGAGGAAAAGGACTTGGGGTGCTGGTGAGGGAGAAGCTGGCCAGGAGCAGGCAGTGTGAGCTTGCAGCACTGAAGGCCAAGGGCAGCCTGGGCTGCATCCAAAGCAACATGGCCAGAGATGGAGAGAGAGGATCCTGCCACTACTCTGCTCTGGTGAGACCTTCCCTGGAGTCCTGCATCCAGCTCTGAAGTCTCAGCACAGGAAGGACATGGAGGTGATGGAGCACATCCACAGGAGTGCCACAGAATGATCAGAGGGTTGGAGCAGGTCTGCTATGAGGACAGGCTGAGGGAGCTGGGGGTGTTCAGCCTGCAGAAGGCTCTGGGGAGACCTTATAACAACTTTCCTGTGTCTGAAGTATACTGGATGGGGAGAGACTGTTTGGAAAGGCCTGCAGTGACAGGACAAACTAGAGCAGAGCATTTAGATCAGTGTGCACCTGCTTGAAGGCTGCTGCTGCTGAAGCTTTTGGTGCTGGTGGGAAGGGAAGAGAAGACCTCCATAATGTGCAACTTGTAAGGTTCTGACTGGAGGAGAGAAGAAAGAAAAGTCACCCAAAGGGGATCCTTGTGGTCCAAGAGGTCGGCTCTGGATTTCAAGAAGTGGCCATGGAGAGTAGAGAGAGAGAAGAGAGGGAACAGAAATGTCATGGAGAGAGCTGGTAGGAAAGCAAGATGGGTGTCAGGAACTGGAACAGAAAGAGCTGCAGTAGGGAGGCCAAGGGCTCTGGCAAGGCTGAGAAATCCAAACTCTCTGTCCATTTTTCTCTGGCACTTGCCTCTGCCACCAAGGCCAGGGAGAGGAAACTTCAGCTTGAGCCTCTCTGCATCTGACTGCCCAGGCTCTGTGGTCAGGGCTTGGCCTTTCTGCTGCAGAAACCAAAGCCAGTGTGGGGGACAGTGTAGGACAACCTGTGGTGGGGATGGCAATGGGCACTGGCAAGGCTGGAAGTCATCAGGAGAACCCAAGGCTTTGCCTTCTTGGCTGTGGCAATCATCCACCACCAAGGGCTGTGAGGAGACTTCCTAAGGCACCAGGGGTCCTCAGTGCTTCCTTAAACACCTCCAGGAAGGCTGGGGACTGTCATCCCCTTGTCCTTCTCTCAGCATCACAAACCCCACAGCCCACAGCACCTGAGCAGCCCTGACCCATACATAAGGGACAGGATCTGCCTGCCCAGGCACTGTGCTCAGGGTTTGGCCTTTCTGCTCCATAAACCCAACCCAGAGTTTGCTCTCCTGCACTTTGCCTTTGTCTGCTGCAATCATGGCCTCCCCTGAGCTGCTCTAAGGAGCCCTTGGGAGGCTTTGTTGGTAATGCCCCTCAGTGGGGCCAATCAGTGCTTCAAGGTACTTTGTGCTTTCCTTCTGACTTCTGAAGAGTTTCTTCAGTCTTCCTTCAGTACCTGAGGTTCCTGCAATGAGTCCCAAGTGCCCTAAGGAGATGTTTGTGTCCCTGCAATCTTCTTCAGGATTTCAAAGTGCACCTCACAAAGCTCAATTTGTATCTCAAAGATAAAATATTTTGCTCCATTTCAGTTTAGCTCAGAGATGAGAATTCCCCAAGTGACACTGACCCAGGCTGTCTCAGCAGGACCCTGCACTTGCAGGAACATCAGTCCTTCAGCTGACATTGAGTGGACAACTTTGCTCCTTGCCCTCCCCAACCTCCCCATTGCTGTCACTGCCCACCTGGGGCTTACAAGGTGATTCAGCAGAATGTGTTCTAATCCAAGAGCCTCTGAAGGACAGAGTGGATAAGGACAAGGCTGACCCTGACTGCCTGCAAGGGATCCTGAAGTCAAATCTCTTTCTATGGCTGTGCCTGGAGAGAAGCAGCAAGCACACAGACACAGGGACAGAGCTGGCTGCCTCCAGTGGAAGATAGAGCCCCCAACATGATGACAGCAAAGGTGTCTGTCCAAACACACACAGAGGTGGAAGGTGGCTGGCAGAGAGGCTGCCCTGGAGTTCAGTTTCCTTCTGCTGGAGCTCAGGGCAAACCCTCACAAAGCTTTGGCATTCTCAAGGAGGAGAACTGAGCCTGGAGAAGTCTGACTTGGTGCTGGCCCTTGCTACAGGTTGTGCCTGAGAGATGTCTGAGTGGGGGAGATGCTGGACACAGCTGCTGTGATCCAGGAGAGCTCCAAGGCTCTGGCTTTAGGGTCACTGTTTTGAGAGGTGGAGATCATTGACTTCCATCAGGTGTTTCTCTGATCTGGAGACCCTTGGATGCTGAATCATCCTGGGATCTTTTGCCACTTGCACAGACCCTGAAGCTTTTGACCTCCAAAGTTTTCTCTCAGCTCCCTGTTGGGCTGTGATCCAAGCACAGATGCACTGAGCTGGCAGGAGGTGACAAACCCCCAAGCCATAGGGAGGGCAGTGCAAGGCTGGGAGCGAGGGTGCAGCACACCAAGCACCTCTCAGGGCTCTATTTCTCTCTGTCCTGATCCATACCTGCCTTACCCTGGGCTAGCTCATGGCCTAGGCAAGGGGGAGGGGGAATCACATCAGGTCTTGAGTAGGTTCCCAGTGACAGGCGGACTGTGCCACCTTATGTGGTGAAGGCACATTATGCCCAGAATTATGCCCAGATATTGAAACCTCTCCCAGCATGTGGACAAGTTCCCCCTCCTTTCATGAGGGGAACAAAGGCCAAGGTGACACAGACCCCTGCACACCCCCATGGCATGGGATGCTGGTGCTGATGCCCAGCATGGCATAATTCCAGCTTCACGCCTCCCACAGGCTGCAGCTGGTTGTTTACGAGAGTGCCCATTGGCCACATCCAGCCTCCAGGAACCTATCAGTATTGCCCCAGCTTGTAAATACGTTGCCCTCTTTCACTGTGTTCTCTCTCCTTGCTTGAGACTGAGCTCATGCCATTGTCTTTCTCATATATGCAAGCAAACTAGTGGCCTCTTGCACAAAGAGGAGAAGTCAGCAGCCAGGCAGGCCGGTTGAGCCTCAGCCCTGAGAGTATCTCCTGAGGAGGGACCTTCACTGAGCCTGAGAAACTACTGCATTGCATTGCAAGTCTCACCAGTTGTAAGAGCCCAATGTGCCTTCAAGAGGACTTGACCCCTGAGGGTAAGATCTGCCCAGTTGCCAGGGAAGGGACTTAGCTGAGTCCAGCAGTGCAAACATCTGCCTCAGCCTGAAGCAGCACACTGACAAGAGGCACAACCCTGTGTGTCAGCTCAGAGAGCAGGAGCAGTGTCAGCCTCATGCCTGTGTAACCCTGCCATCACAGGAGAGGAGTCGCTACTTCTGCTGCTCTGTGCCCTGTGAACCCCAGCGGGATCCAGAGCACAGTTCATGCCCTGTGCCCCAAAGCCAGGACCGCTCCAATAAGGGTCCTGCTGCTCCTTCGAGCCAGCAAAGGGGAAGCAGCTACTTCATGCACCTGTGCTTCTTCCCTGGGGCCATCCATGCCAGCCCCAAAGTCTGCTGCCATTAGGCTGACCTCTGCCAGGTCCAGGCCATCTGCCATTGTGCCAGATCAGAAACCTCCAAGGCTGCCTACAGAGAACCGTGGCCCCACCCTGCCGTGCAGGCTGACTCTGTGAGGGCCGACCCCATCCTGGGACCAGCCCTACCGGCCCTGCCAGGCCAGCCTCGCAGGACAGCTCCCTGCCATCCAGAGAGAGACACCCAAGTCCTGCAAAGGGAACCTGCTGTACAGCTAGGCTAAGGTCCATTCCCTCTGCTGCCACGGAAGGGAGAAGGTTCCACCCACTGTCACTGTCTGGACCAGCCAGGAGTCAGCAGTCTGCTGCAGAACCTAACCTTGCTACAAACAAAGGACACAGAGTACTACCTTCCACCGGCTTCCACTCACTAACAGTCAGTTCAAAGCACCTGAGTCTAGCAGGATAATATTTCCAGGCCAATCTCTGATACACAGTGTAATATCTCTGCATATAGTTAGCAGTCGCCTGAATCCTGTCAAGTCGCCACCTGGTGGTCAAGCAGCGGAATTGCAGCCTGCGTTAGAGTAATAGAAATTAACTCTGTAAATATCCTGATTGAGTCCTAATTATAATACTAAACCACTTATGGGATGTATTTCACAGTTGTTCACTAATAAATCGATATAAAAGTGATTCATCGTTTATTAATAATTTAATAATTAATTAAAATAATATTATTAATATTACATACCAATAATTAATAACCTCTTCATCACAGACAGAACAGACCTCTCAGTCCTTTTCCACCTGTGTTCCTGCTGTTGGCCAATCTCCTCCCCAGGCAGAAGTGACCTCACAGCCCCTTCATACTCATTGACATGCTAGTGAATGATGAGCTCCTGAGAAACAACTGACCACCCGATCCCACACCCCAACCTCATCCCCTCCTTGTGGCCAGAGCCTGAGCAGATCAAAGTTTCATCCAATCCATCTGGCAGATTTCCTACCAAAGATCTGAGTGGAGAAACCTTCCTCAGAGGAGCTGCTGGATCCGTCCTGGTCATCTGTGGAAGAGGTCCGTGGATTTTATAGCGGTGCAAAGGATTATGGTAGGAGATAGTGCATGTACACTAATGCATGAAGCATGGGTAACAAACAAGAGGAGCTAGAATCCTTGTTGCAGCAGGAAAGTTATGATGTAGTTGCCATCACAGAGACGTGGTGGGACAACTCATATGATTGGAGCACTGCAATTGACAGCTACAGGCTCTTCAGGAGAGACAGGCAAGGAAGAAGGGGTGGAGGGGTGGCCCTGTACATCAGGGAGGCACTAGATGCTGTTGAGATGGAAATCAGGGATGATCGGGTTGAGTGCTTTGGGGGAGAATTAGAGGGAATATCGGCAGGGCAGACATCCTGGTTGGAGTCTGTTATAGACCACCCAACCAGGAGGAAGTTGTCGATGAGGCATTCTATAGGCACCTTAAGGCTGTCTCAAGATCGCCTGACCTCGTTCTCATGGGCGACTTCAACCTGCCTGATATCTGCTGGATCTCAACACAGCAGGGAGGAGGCAGTCTAGGAGGTTCCTGGAGTGCATGGAGGACAGCTTCTTATCCCAGGTGCTGCGCAAACCTACCAGGGGTGAGGCTGTGCTTCACCTCCTCTTCACCAACAGGGAGGGCTGGTGGGTGATGTGGTGGTCGGAGGGTTTTAGGCACCAGTGACCACGAGATAATTGAATTTTCAGTACTCAGTCAAGCCAAGAGGGGTAGCAAGAAGACCTCCACTCTGGACTTCAGGAGGGCAAACTTCAGGTTACTCAAGGAACTAACTCAGAATGTTCCTTGGGATACAGCCCTTAAAAATAAAGGGGTCCAGGAGAGCTGGAGCTGCTTCAAGGAGAACTCTTGAAGGCACAGGAACAGGCTGTGCCAATGTGCCGGAAGATGAGCCGCCGGGGCAGACGGCCAGCCTGGATGGGTAACGAACTTTTATAAAACTAAGGGTAAAAAAGAGGGTGTACCATCTCTGGAAAAAAGGGGAGGCAACCCATGGAATGTTTAGGGATGTTGCTAGGTCTTGTAGGAAGAAAATTAGGGAGGCAAAAGCCCATTTGGAACTTAGACTGGCCTCTGCTGTGAAGGACAACAAAAAGTCCTTCTATAAATACATTAATACAAGAAGAAGGGCAAGGACAACCTCCACTCCTTGGTGGGCACAGAGGGGAACGTTGTAACAAAGGATGAGGAAAAGGCAGAGGTGCTTAACGCCTTCTTTGCCTCAATTTTTACTAGCAGGGCAGAACGTCTTCCAGACAGCTGGCCTGCAGAGCTGGCAGAAGGAGCCAGGGAGCTGCATAGTTTCCTGCTGCTCCAGGAGGCAGTTAGAGATGTTCTCAGCCGCTTGAACCCCCACAAGGCCATGGACTGGATGGGATCCATCCTAGGGTGCTGAGAGAGCTGGCAGATGAGCTGACCAAGCCGCTCTCCATCATTTTCATCAGTCCTGGCTCACTGGAGAGGTCCCAGAAGACTGGAAGCTGGCCAATGTGGTGCCCATCCACAAGAAGGGCCGGTTGGATGAGCCAGGGAATTATAGGCCTGTCAGCCTGACCCCAGAGCCAGGCAAGATTATGGAACAGCTCATCTTGAGTGCGATCACACAGCACTTACAGGATGGCCAAGGGATCAGGCCCAGCCAGCGGACAACACCAAGCTGGGGGCAGGAGTTGATCTGCTGGAGGGCAGAGAGGCTTTGCAGAGGGACCTCGACAGGCTGGACAGATGGGCAGAGGCCAAGGGCATGAGATTGAGCATATTCAAGTGCCAGGTTCTGCACATTGGCCACAGCAACCCCATGCAGTGCTACAGGCTGGGGTCAGAGTGGCTGGAGAGTGGCCAGGCAGAGAGGGACCTGGGGTGCTGGTTGATGGGAGGCTGAACATGAGCCTGAAGTGTGCCCAGGCAGCCAAGAGGGCCCATAGCATCCTGGCCTGTATCAGGAACAGTGTGGCCAGCAGGAGCAGGGAGGTCATTCTGCCCCTGGTTAGGGCACACCTAAAGTACTGTGTCCAGTTCTAGGCCCTGAGTTTAGGAAGGATGTTGACTTGCTGGAACAGGTCCAGAGAAGGGCAACAAAGTTGGTGAGGGGCTTGGAACACAAGCTCTATGAGGAGAGGCTGAGGGAGCTGGGGTTGCTTAGCCTGCAGAAGAGGAGACTCAGGGGTGTCCTTATTACTCTCTACAACTACCTGAAGGGAGGTTGTAGCCAGGCAGAGGTTGGTCTCTTTTCCCAGGCAGCCAGTACCAGAACAAGAGGACACAGCCTCAGGCTGCACCAGGGCAGGTTTAGGCTGGATGTTAGGAAGTATTTCTATACAGAGAGAGTGATTGCCCATTGGAATGGGCTGCCCGGGAGGTGGTTGAGTCCCTTCATTGGAGGTGTTCAGGAGGAGACTTGATGGGGTGCTTGGCTGCATGGTTTAGTTGTTTAGGTGGGTTGGATTGGTTGATAGGTTGGACATGATGACCTTGAAGGTCTCTTTCAACCTGGTGTTTTGTATTATTGTATTGTATTATGTCAGCCCCCATTCTGGCAGATCTCCTCTGTAGCCTCCTCAGTTATTCCCTTCTCTATCAGACTGCAGAGCTGCACACCCAGATACCAAGCATCCAGATGTGGCCACAGCAGTGCTGAGTCGGGGGAGGACAACTCCACTGTCTGGGTGGCCACACTCCTCCTGCCATGGCCCAGCTGCTGTTGGCCTTTTTCACTCTGTGCAGGGTTGCTCCATCCCAGGGCATTGGGAATGGTTCGTCCCAGGTCCTGTGGTGCCTTTCTGACTGGGCATGTGTGGTGGTTTGGACCTGGCTGGGGGCTTAAAGCCCCCAAAGCCACTCTCTATCACTCCCCTTCTTAGATGGACAGGGAGAGGGGAAAGATGACAAAAGGCAGTGTAAGATAGAAGCAATTTAACACTCAGGATAGGCACAAGCAATAGACCAAACAGGGTGAAGCAGAGAGAGAAGTGAATCTCTACTGCCCAGCAGCACAGGGGAGTCGGTCTCAGGCAGCAGTCTCTGTGCAGAGTGGTTCCTCTGCAGGACAAACTCCATGGACCAATCTCCTTCCCACTTTGCTCTTATAGCTGAGCTGACCACATGTGGCATGCAGCACTCCTTTGGCCACTTCAGGTCAGCTGGCCTGGCTGTGTCCCCTCCCAAGATCTGCCCCCCCCCTGCATACCCTTGGGGCAGGGAAATGTTGGAAAAGCACAGCCTGAGTGCTCAGCTGAGCAGCAGCAGCCAAACACTGCTGTGTTACCAACACCCAGCCACAGCCCTGCAGCACTAGCAGGATGCTCAGAGGAGAATTAACTCCAGCTCAACCCAAACCCAGTACAATCTCCACTCCAAAACCCCAATGGCTGACCTCAGTTTCACCTGATGACTTCTGCCAGAGACTCCAAGTGCTCCATGCTTCCCAGCTGCAGTGTAGAGGATATTTTGCACCAATGGTGCCATTCAGATAGGCCCAAGTGCCACTGCACAGCTCCCTTCTGTTTGATCTGCTCAAAGCCTTGTTGCTCTCCGCCCCACTCACAATGATTCTGCCTTCAGGTCACTCGATAGAGAGGGCTCACAAGCTGACTGCAGCCTGGGACATGCATTCTGCAGAGCCCCACAAGGCCCAGGACAGCCTGTGTCTCCTTCTTGTTGGATGGTGGAGACATGGTTGCTATCCTGTTGACCATGCCCATAGGTACATGACAGCATCCAACATGCCTTTTCTTGCCAAGAGAACTGAATTTCCTGTGCAGGTCCTTTGACCTGCTTTTCCTTATGGCAAATTCAGCCTTCAGAGCATCTGAATAATTTTTTTTTCTCCCTTCTCCAACACTTCTTCTGCCCTGTGGCCCCACACAATGATGTCATGGGTGTACTGGAGGTGTTCAGGGCATCAGCCATCCCAGTGCAGTTTGGATTAGTCCATGACAAATGGTGGAGCTCTGCTTCTACCCCTGGGGCAGTTGATTCCAGGTGTATTGCACAGCCCTCAGGTGATAGCAAATTGTGGCCTGCACTCTGCTGCCAATGGAATTGAGAAGGCAGCACTGGCAACGTTGATCCCCTTCCCAGTCCCAGCTGCACCAGCACAGCACAAAGTGGATATCCTGATCCCAGGGCAGCTGTGGTCTGATCCTGGTACCAATGGGATCCCATTGCCATCTCCCAGCACAGTCTGAGTCTCATCATATACAGCTATATAAGCTGTGTATCCGGCAATAAAGTTGTAGCGTGCTTATCAATCACATTGATTGCTGCTGTCTTCCCTCGCCGCTCTCCGATACCTGTCCACCTCCTGGACCTATCTAGACTCTGGACTTCTCATGATACAAATGGGATCCCATTGCCATCTCCCAGCACAGTCTGAGTCTCATCCCAGGACAAAGTGCATCTCCTGGAACCCTGATTCCATCCCAGCACAGACCAGGACCCATCCCTGCAAACTGATCCCCGATGCCTCCCTCCCAGGTCAGACTGGGCCCCCTCCAGCTACAAAATGAGCCTCTCTGAGCTCTCCCAGTACAGACTGGGTCTGCTGTGGTGACGGCACATTATGCCCAGATACTGAAACTTGTCCCAGCACATGGACAAGTTCCCTCTCCTTTCATGAGGGGTCCAAAAAGGCCTAGGTAGCACAGAGCCCTGCACACCCCATGGCATGGGATGCTGGTGCTGATGCCAAGCATGGCATAATTCCAGCTTCACGCCTCCCATAGGCTGCAGCCGGTTGTTTACGAGAGTGCCCATTGCCAGATCCAGCCTCCAGAAACCTATCAGTATTGCCCCAGCTTGTAAATACGTTGCCCTCTTTCACTTTGTTCTCTCTCTCTCTTCTTACTCAAGACTGAGCTCATGCACAGCCTTGCTATTAAGCCTGCAGCCAGCAGGTCTATTGAGCCTCAGCCCTGAGAGGATCTCCAGAGGAGAGACCAATGCTGAGACCCTGAGGAGCTATGTTTGCATTGTCAGCCTCATCACCGGTCAGAAGAGCCCGATGTGCCTTCAAGAGGACTGGAACCCGGAGGGTAAGATCTGCCCAGTTGGCAGGAAGGGACTTATTCGAGTCTGGCAGTGCAAACATCTGCCTCAGCCTGAAGCAGCAGACTGAGGAGCTGCGCAACCCTGTGTGTGTCAGCTCAGAAAGCAGGAACGCTGCTTAGGCCACATGCCTACTGACCCTGCCGTTATGGGAGAGAAGAG